>VFXL01000445.1:33260-80001 GCA_009761765.1 Phenacoccus solenopsis | reverse complement strand
GAACGTACTGTTCTCTGGACCGATGCAACTACAGTTCTTCAATGGTTAAACTCTTCTGCCGTTCTTCCCAAATTTGTAGAAAATCGGATTTCCGAAATACGGAGAACACCTGACTTAATAATTAGACATGTGCCTACAAACCAAAACCCAGCTGACGTTGCTACTCGTGGATGCGTGCCACTTTCTCTTATTAACGATGATCTTTGGTGGAAAGGCCCATCTTGGATTTCTCATGAGGGCTTATGGCCACAAACACCTAACACCACAGAAATTTACTCCACCTCATCAGTTACTTTAGCTACTGGAGTTTACAAATCTCAAAGCTTACTCTCTGATCATTTAGAAGAACGATTTTCCAACTGGAATGCTTACGTTCGTGTCTTCAAAAATGTTAATATTTTACGATTTGCTAACAAAAATCCTCCTTATCTATCTAGTACTGAACAATTTCAGCTAGCAGAGAGAACCTTTGTGAAAGAAATTCAAAAGAAATATTTCTTAGACGAATTACGCTTCTAAAAAAAGGTCTACAACCTAACTTTCAACTTGAGTTGTATCTTGACAAAGATGGCTTAATCAGGTGCAAAGGACGTCTACAAAATGCAGAATTATCTTGGGATAGTATTCATCCTATACTGCTTCCTAGAGATAGTCGATTAACTGTGGTTTATATTCGAAAACTACATTCAAATAACTTGCACATCGGGTGTACTCAACTCTTAGCTGAGCTCAGAAAAAAATTCTGGGTAACCAAGGCTAGATCTTTAATCAGTTCTATTATACACAAGTGTGTCATCTGTAGGCGCTGGGAAGGCGGACCTTACCAGTTGCCTCCTTTACCTCCATTACCTTTAGTTAGAGTGAGAGAGGCTGCTCCTTTTTTACATACAGGCTTAGACTACTTGGGAAACTTGACCATCCAAGGTTTAAATGGCGATGAAACAACAGTGTACGTAGCTCTCTTTACTTGTCTTGTTACCCGCGCTGTGCATCTTGAATTAGCACGAAACTTAACCGCGGATGAATTCTTAATGTGTCTGATTAGGTTCTCCTCTCGTAGGAGATGTCCTAAATTCATTATTTCAGACAACGCTTCGAATTTTACCTTTGTCCAACCTCTAGTTGGTAAAAAGATAGTTGAAATTACTGACTACAAAGTCGATAATTACCTATCTACGAACAACATACATTGGAAATTCATTCCACAATACTCCCCATGGCATGGTGGAGCTTACGAACGTCTTGTATCACTTGTAAAAAGAAGCTTAAAAAAGACATACGGTACACAATACCTAGACTACGTTCAACTTAACACTGCCTTAGTACAAATCGAGAACACAATCAATAGTAGACCTCTAACTTATGTATCTTCAGAGGAAATACTATCGCCATTAACACCGAACCACTTCTTAAAGCCGGGAGATGTAAATGTTTCTACTCCTATGGAAATTTCAGCTGAATCACTCTCCTCTAATAGAGCAAACCTCATATCAGCATGGGAAAAACAAAGGGCGTCGTTGAAGCCTTCTGGGAAGCTTTTCGCAGTAACTACCTCCTCTCATTAAGAGAACGACACTGCGCGATTCATCATCCTCCAAAAGGATCATTACCATTTGTTCCTCAGAAAGGCGACATCGTCCTCATTAAAGAACCATCTAAAACCCGTATTAACTGGAAATTTGGCGTTGTTGAACGAACAGATAAGCGTAAAGCACTTGCTCACGTACGCTCTAATAAAAAAGTTCTCTTGAGATCTATAAATCATCTATACCCTCTTGAACTTCCTTCTCCTCTTCCATCTTCTTCTTCTTCAAACGCTAAAAGACCTAAACAAACATAATCTTCTTCAGGTCTCGCCTATCGGCTTTTTCCCCCCGGGGCAGTGTCGGAAATTTCTTGTTTCCGACTTTAATTCTGGGAATCAGAATTAATTCTTAAATAAAAAACAATTCATCCTATCATAGGATTCTTATTCTAGATTTGTTTATGTCCCACTCTTGATATAGCGTTCTTTAAAAAACAGCTGGTTGCTGTATAAACGCACCTTAAACTACCTTTATTTTACCTTTTTTTTATCACTTCTCCTTTACGATAAAACAAAGAAAGTACGAAGAAAAAGTTTTATTTAAAATGTCCGAGCTAAATGAGAATGAAGAGGAGCAGTTGCTCGAAGGAATAAATACCATAGCAGTTACGGTGAGTCTTTTAACACGATATTTTTCGATATTCGGTTTTTTCTTCTTCTCGTTTCTCGAACTCATGTCTCTTTGATAAACTCGTATCCTTCTTTCTTCTTTGGTTTTTTCTTTCCCATCTCGTCGTCTTCTCAATACGTAATCATTTAAACAACGTAAGCGTTCTTTAAATCGCGCTATCTTATGCGCGAATATTACTTTTAAATTATGAGCCATGTCTTAGCCTAATTGTAGTTTATACTACTTTGGGCTAAGACTCGGCTTTCTTTCTTTCTTTCAGATACGAACAATGAAGAAATGGATACAAATTAAAAAAAAAAAACAACGCGGCAAATTAATTTTATTTCTTATTTATATTCAAAATAAAATTTCTTAACGAGTTGTAGTTTTAATTCTTAAATGGGCCCAGCAACTTTCCTAAAGTAACGACGAAATTATTTGCGCTCTTTGCAATTTCCCCCCTTTTTTTTCGTCAGACGTGCTGTTTGTGTTTTTTCATTATATCCAAAGTGAAAGCTCGTAAAAAAGTATCGCGTCCAATTTTTGGGGCGCCAACAAACTTGAGTTGTAACCTTCGCGTTTTATCATTATATTGTGATATTATGATGAAACACTATGAGTAGGCTTTTCTTATAGGTGAAATAAATGCGAAAAAAATGGCGTTGGAGTAGTTGATTAAAAAATTATAAAAATTTTGGAAAAATGCAGTGTACGACAGACCAAAGATCTACAACGCTCCCATGTATATCACAATATGATGGAAAAACGTGAGGGTTACAACTCAAATTTGTTGGCGCCCCAAAAATTGGATGCGATAAGTATCTAATTTTGTCCGCATATCCCTTCCATACAAAACAAAAGAAGGCGATACTCCCGTCGTTGTATGAGGAGTTCTTCGATACTGCGTGAGAAATTTTCGTAATTTTTCTTTTGCAACCTTTGCCGTTGCATTTAATGCCTTTAAAGCATCTTTAAAATTCTGATTATGCCTCTCAGCTTGCCCATTGGTTGCCGGATAGTATGGTGGTGACAACCTATGTTGAATATTATTCTTCTTTAAGAAAATTTGAAAATCTTCAGAGGTAAATGCTGACCCGTCAAATAACCGAAACTCAAGAAAATTGCTTTTTATTTGCTTTGTGAATAACGAAATACGAATTCAAATTCATTTTTTTTTTTAAATTTATCCTTACTAATTTTTCACGTTCTTTCCTATGGTAAAGGCAGATTTTCGCAACGCAAATTATTTTTGGTAGTTTCTTGAGATGTGGTGTTTTTGCAGTCAAGGATTTTTTTTTTGAGATGTGGTATTGTTGCAGTAGGGGTGCGATATAGAGATCTACATATTTCGTTGGCTGAGATCAACTCATCATTATACATATTATACCGTGCGTCCAAGCACTTTAATAAATGTTAAGACTGATATATTCATTTCGATTGCATTTGAAAAAATTAATTGTAAATATCTGGAAAAGAGATTTTTTCGCTGATTATACTCAAATCACTTCGACACACTGTATTTGGCAGATGTTTTCATTTTTTGCACAACTGAATCTAGAAATTTCATGTTGAAGCAGGTTGTATTTTTTTCTTTTACTTCCCGCAGGGCTGTAATAGGTGATCGTGTTTCGTTCCGTTACCGTTCCGGTATCCGTTTCTGAGTCATTCCCTTACGTTCCCGTTACCTTATGTTCCAATATTAGATGTTCTGTTACATTCTGTTCCGTTCTTTACCCCTTTTTTTAGTATGAGTTGAAGTCTCGTCTTCTTTTTTATTTTTTTCTTATTGATGATAGTGATGGTAAAAAATTTAAAATTTAAAAAACATTGAAAATCAAACAATAAACATTTAAACAATGACTCAAAGTTGCAACACAAAATGACTCACATCGTATGAATCAACGACAATGCACTGAGCAGTTTTGCCATTTTTTTTTTTTCTTTTTGAAGACTGATTGATAATTGATTGAGTTATTGGTTCAAGTTGGTTTACAAATTTGAAAACGTTTATTGAGTCATTCTAAGTTAAAGTTACTTAGAGCCTTTCAGACACTCAATCAGTAAGTTTAGGTTACAGTCAAGGACTCAGGGTAATAATACTCAGTCACTTTGTGGTTAACTCAAGTTAACGGTTAGCGATCGAGTTACCATACCCTGCTTTTCACAAATTCACAATTCTACTATGGTACTAGCCACTAGGTATTAAAGTTAATTGAAAATGATCAAATTTGAATTTCACATAAAAAAATGTACATTGCATTGGGCTTAGAAGGTAGGAAGCTAAAAACAATTTTGCCAGCATTCAAATTTCAAAAAATTAAAACATTGTAAAATAACAGAACACTAACAAAATTGATCCGTTACGTTCCATTACGGTCAGTTCTAAAAAATTTCGTTCCGTTCTGTTACGTTCCATTCCGTTACTAAAATGAGAAAATTGGCCGTTACGTCCCGTTATTCCGTTATGTTCCGTTACCGTTATTACAGCCCTGATTTCCCATATCTTAATGTTTTGTTTTTAACTATCGAAACTGTGCTAAAAATTCTTTCAACGTCTGTTTTTAAAATAGGTAAAGCCAGAATTTATAATATCTCCCTCAATAGATGAACATACCTAAATACATGAAAATGAAGCTTATAACTGTATTTAGTAAGTATTCACTTGATTTACATTGTAATGTACTCGTACTTATAGCTATATTTTTATTACAGCTTATTTTGCCTCATCGTTGTTTCTAAATCTTGTGGAGAATAAGAACATTGATGAATCGAAAATAAGGTAAGTGCAATAGATCTATATAATTATACTAGGGGGCTTCGCTCAAATTGCCTTTTCGCCCTTTTGTGGCTCCCCTCCCCCTCCCCTAAACAGTTGATGATTGAATTTTTCTGAACAAAAAAGGTACATGTGCGATGAAAACTGGACTACTATGAAAGAATGATTTTGGTAATAGTTCTCTAAAAACTAAGTTGGCTGTGTACAAAGACTTTTTTCACACTGTTAAAAGTTGATACACAAAAGGTTTAAGACTTCACCTTCCCCCGACTCCCTTCCCAGATCAGGTATGTTGCAATAGGCAATAGCTATGGTTTTCAAGTTAAACACTCAGCTAAAAAAGATATTCGAGTAATGTAGTTTTCGAGATATTTCATTGTAAAAAAAAGCACGCGTTTCGACTTTCGAAACTTTGAACCATAATATAATATCTCAAAAAGTTTGAGTCCTAGAGTATAAATAAAAAAAAAACCAAGTCGAAAAAATTTGCAATCAGCTAAGAAATTATGATTTTTGGTAGACGGCGGCAACACTGATTTTTGGTGCAGTTGAAACGCGTCACCTCGTCACCGCTAAACGCACACACCATAGTACACTTTATGAGCTTTCGATTAAAAAAAAAAATTAGCTTTCTAGGTGCAATAGAAAAATCTCGGGAGTTTTTTCCGACTTTTTCCGGAATTAATTCAGACTTTTTACCTTGCAGCTTTATATATATGATACCTTTCTGTAGTACTTTCTTCCCTGTTAGGTAAATTTCTCTTATAAAACTTAACATAGAGTTTTCTTTTTGTTTCCAACACCGATGTAGAAATTTTATTCTAGACTTTATACTTACTTTTCAACTTCTTTTTCAATTAGATTACTACTATTACACCGAATCCTAATACTGGTGTAAGTTCTCAGATCACCACCACCAGATTCCGTTGCTGATGTAAGTATAATATTTCTAGACTATAATGTAAATTTACGTCACAAGAATTCTTAAAGTGTCATAATATATCTAGATATTGCTCCTTTTCTGTGGTACCTATTGTCAGAGACGGGCCGAGTCTTGGCACTCGGGGGGGGGGGTGAAAATCTAAAAATGCCGACTGGTATTTTCAATTTTCCGACTACGATTGATTAATTTGTAATTTTATATACGAGCAATATCACATTTATATTTACCTACGAACTCAAAGAACAAAAAGAAGCAATTAAAAAAATCGAAGAAGATAACATCTGCAGTCGTTTTTCAAACTGCCTGAGGAGGTGATACACTGTACAAGTTTAATTATTTTGATAATGTAAAAAGGGATATTTCTGCATCATTTTGAATTTTGGTGAATAAAAACGAATGTTGAATTTTTAAAATTATTATAAATTATAAATCATTTATTTGCGATGATATGGCTTCAAACTGCTACACACATTACACCCTTTAAAGTCACGAAGTAATTTCTGAAGATAATACAAAAATCAGAAAAGAACAAAAATGTTTTTTAAATGCAAAACTAAAAATATAAAGAATATCTAAAAATTGATTTTTTTCAAATTAAAAAAAAAACGAAAGGAAATTCAAGAATTAAAGAAAACATTGATGAGAAAATAGATAAATTTAAAAAAAGTCCATATTACAAAACAACGTAATAAAATAGAAACATTTTTATAAATAAAAAAAATCCAAAAATTAGAAAGCAAATAAGTTGGGAAGTCTAAAAACTAAACAATAATATTGTTAAAAATGAAAATTCGAAAACTAAAAAATGCAACAATGAAAGATATCATGAAAAAAAGAAAAAATTATAAAATGAAAACAAATGTACAAAAATGGAGTAATGTTTCAAACTGAAGATAATTGCTAAAATACCGGATGATTATTTGATTGGAGCACCCCAAGCGCAAAAATCTTACCCTCATAGAAATAAATTATATATTTGAATGATATTAGCAAGAATAAATGGCATAAATAAAATTTATTTAATGCTTAAAAGCCTCTATCGTAAAATAAAATGCAAAATTTTAAATTATACTTTTATTGTCAAAAATACACATAAATGTATTGAATTGTTTCACCTTTAGCTAATTTTGTCTCTATGGGTGCTCGAATCAAGTAGTCACCTGGTACAACGAAAAAAAAAAAATGAAAACCTAAAAACTAAAAAGCTAGAGAAAACCCAGATTCGAATAAGTAAAGGAAGAATGAAACCAAGGCGATAAAATATTCAACAATTTAAAACACAACAATAAAAAAAATAAAAAATTATGAAAAAACCATAAGTTATAATTAAAAAAAAAAAATTCAATAAAAAAAATAATAAATCCAAAAATGTTAAGTAGGATATTTTTTTGTTGAGAATGAAAAAAGTTGTTATCACTCAAGGGACTGAGTACTTCTCCAGTTTCCAATTCTCTAGCATTATTTTGAGATAAATTTAAACCATATAATATCAACTGAAATTGAACTAAAACAATATTAATTTTAATGGAACATCAGTTTTCATTAATCTCGTTCATTTCCGATATTCATTATCTCCTTCTCAGATGGCGACATTACCACTCCTAGTGTAGCCGAAATTCGGGAATAAAAAAGCTTCGAGCAGAGTGAGCAAAACAATGCGCAAATACATATGTTTTTTTGTTTGATTTATTTATTTATTGTTAAATTTTCGCTGTTACTGAGACAAGTGAAACAGGAATTGTTGAATTTTTCTCACTAGTGGTGGAAACTATCAATAGCACTATCGATAGTATCGATAGCTTTTGAAAAAACTATCGAAAAATATCGATAGTAAAACTATCGTTTGGCTATCGATACTATCGATACTATTTTTGTATTTTCTTCGATAGTTTCGATAGTCTCAGTAAACGGCTTAGTTCATGCTTACCAGGCTGAAAAATGAAAATGAAACATCAAAAATGAAAAAGATACTGGCGAAAAGTAAATAATGACCTTTTTTACTTCTTTAAATCTTTATTTATGCTCTTTTAAAAATTTTCTGCATGTAAAAACTTGTAAAAAATAATAATCGTGCATAAAGTTTTTTATTTATTTATTTTTCATAATAGTAATTTTTTCAATTTTGGAACTATCGATAGCGATTTATCATACTATCGATACTATCGATGGTGATATTTTTCATCAACGATACTATCGATAGCAAAAAACTATCGATAGTTTCCACACTATTTCTCAACAATGTCGATTTGCCGACTTTTGCCGATTGTGCAAAACCTCTGGGAGGGTGATCACCCCGTACACCCCCACTTGGTCCATCCCTGCCTATTACTCCATACAAAAGTTACATTGTAAAACTCATTAAGATGAAATGATATAATTTTGTCTTTTAGATTCATGCATTACTGGATAGTCTGAAGCCAAGAATCCAAACGAGTACCGTATAGGTGTCGCAAAGCAGGGCAATATCTTGTCCCGGAAATAAAAGCCTTACGCCAAAAATTAGTAAGTCTAAAGTGATTTTTTATCAGTATACATGTGAACAATAACCTCAGTAACGTAATGGATGTCTGTACAATTCGGGTACCCTTGAGTGCTAAATTCCCTGCTAGATTTTCCCATATTATGGGTTGGTAACAATGATGTAATGTGGCTGTGATATCTGATAACATGATAAGAAATTGGAATTTAATATTTATTAATGAAAAAACAACTGAATACCTACGAACTAGCAAAATTTAATTAGAGAAATTTATTATAAAAAAAAACACAAAACTCGTTTTAAAAAATAAAATTATTTGCGCGATTATAAACACGACGTTTCGCCGCACTAGTCGGCATCTTCTAGTTTTGTGTTTTTTTATAATAAATTTCTCTGAATATTTTTTGTTTTTTTTCTTCTTACTGTTGATTAATGAAGAATGTTTTACGTAATTAGCTGAGTTTTTAACTTGAAAACACCAGCTATTACAGCTTACCAGACTTACCTGATTTGAGAATGGATGGTTGGGGGAGGGTGGGGACTTCAAATCTTTGCGTTTCAGACCATTTTAATAATTTGCCAGATGTCCACCGTATATATATATACTAGCAGCGCTTCGCGCTGCCAGCTGGGGGCTCCGCCCCAGGCCCCCATTGGTGGCTCGCTGCGCTCGCTCACATCGTTTCTTTTTTTATTTCTCACTCGCTTCGCTCGCTCGATTCGTATCAACTCTTTTCACTTTTGAATAACGACCATTAATTCCATAAAGTAAGCATTTTTTGTTTCAAAGTAGAAATATCCATTTTTTCTTTCAGTGTAGTGAAGACGCGGGCATATAGAATCGGCCAGGCATAAAAAATTATCAAAATTATTGCTGTGCTATTTATTCTGAAAAGTATGCAATATATGCATTTGGTAGAGGTTTAAGGTGATAACATTTTGCAACTGGACATTTTTTCTTTTTTTTTTCTTTTTATCAATTTGACATAAACTGATTTTGTACTACCAAAAATCGAGAATTGAGAAATTTCAAAACAAAATGATTTCACTTTTATTGCATCTTCAAAAGAATTTTTTCTTGCTGCATGAAGATAAATTCCTGTATTTTCCATTCCTGCATAAGAAATTTATAAATTTTTTAATTCAAGTTACACTTTTGTCCATATTTATCGAAAAAGTCAAATCCGGGCATAAAGAACCACAATGTTAAATGAGTTGGTAATAGTTATAGAAGGCCAAAAAGACTACCTAAATACCAAAATACCGCGATAAATTTATGATGCGTCACATGTATAACCTAAATTTGAAGTTGGTGAATGTTAGAATGGCTCCAATGTAATATGTGCTCTGAATGAGCGTATAAAGAGTGCACCAGTTGAGGGGTTATGACAATATCCATTTTATGAGTGCAATTTTTGGGTAGATGCTGGTTTCACTCGTAAAAATATATTTTTTTACCAATTTAGTAATTTTATAATCGCTTTGTAATCATTAAGATTCTATTTCAGTTATTTATTACTGTGGTTCTTTTTGCCCCAGCACTTTGGGGATGGAAAAAATAGTGTTTTGGCAAACTTCAAAGTTGAGTATCTCAAAGTGGCTTTTCAAAAAAAGTTTTCACATATTCTGAAGAAGAAATGTTTTTTCTTCATAATAAAGCTGTTCCCAGATGTTTTTTGGAATTGCAGCGTATTTTAGAGCAAACTAAAAAAAGTGGTTCTATATGCCCGAGTCTTCCCTAAATTTATAAATTGATTTTAACACAGATTTATAAGCCTTTCACAGCCGAATTATTTCTTTTTTTCCATGGGATGTACAGAAATGATGTGAAAAAAAATTTGTTTATCATCAATCATCATGTTCATAAGTAATTAAACTTCTTCATAAGTAGAGTATTTAAGGCTCTATTCTACATACACGATTGCATACTGGTTTGCCTGCTAAATGATCATTTTCGTACCTCCTTGATTCTCAAATACGACTTATCTGTTTCATTTGAAATTTGAAATATACATCTATACTAAGAATTTGAGAAACTTCACAGAAGAATTTTTTGATTAATTAATTATTTGTCGAGAAAAACGAAAAAATAAACTGGGTTTCGAGGAGGCCATATTTCACAGCTTAATATAACCTTCTTATAAATTGGAATATGAATTATTCGTTCTGAACAAATTAAAGAGAAGAGCCTTATCTTCATTTTCCAATTTCAAAAGTTTTCATAAGTAACTCACGAAGAACTTCAGTTTCAAAAATGTCACTTTTTGGCGTTATCAATTTTGGTTCCCATGTAGATAACATACAGTGCCTGCAAAGTTTAGTTATACTACAAAAAAGAATCACGTATGTGAAATGTACCCTTAAATCAAATTTAAAAACAAAATCTTTGGGTAGTAACAATGACAATCAACAACTGGCGTGTTATGAAAAAATTCTGATGTCATCAGCCGTTGTGCTAATCCACGCTTACAAAAACGTGTACTGAGGTTCCAATTTTGGCTCTAAAACTCATCATAATTGCTCATATGAAAAATAATGTTCATTTTTTTCCTGTTGTAAAAGTACGCACGTACGCAAATGTGTAATTCATTTTTTGAAAAACAACAAATGCACGTTTTATTTCAATTTTTTTAAAAATTAAAATTTATAATTGGAATATAAAGTGCATAAGGAACACAATAAAAAAAAATCATCGAGTAATTTATACTTTTTTTTTAACGGGTTTAAGCGTAAATCAAAGCGAGTATTTCAGGCCGAACATGTTTACCTCGTGTAACTCGCGCCTGGCGAACGCGAATGCAACTGTAACGTTCACTCCGTACCTCCGAGGTTTAGTCCTTTTGCGTTTACGTTTAACAAGTATTCGTCTCTTCGCGAAAATAAACGAATGCTATTTTAATTGATAAAATGTGTATTATTGAAACATCTCAAAACGTTATTAAAACGAAACATGTATGATAGATATATTTAGCCGCGAGGACGATTGCTATAAGTTGTAAGGTTGGTGGTTTCGCTCGGACTGACCACATTTCCTAGCCGGGCCATCAGAATTGCTGGCTCAGCTAGCAAACGTGCGATTTTCCATCGTACGATTTAACCGTTAGGTTTTGTGTCATACGATGGTACCGTTATCTATTTTGCCGTTTCCTCGGACTTCTGAAATTTTGAAGTCGATGAACCGGCAATGCAGATAACGGTATTTTTTTCAAGTTAAATATTGATGTTTCAAATTTCCCCCTCCCCCTGAAATTTTGGAGCGTCCTCGCGACTTAATAACATATTCTTATAGATTAGTGTAAATATTAATGTTAATTACGTTGTTTATATATATATATTTCCCCACGTATCTTTGTCGTCACCTTTCATAAACAGTACCTTTTCGTCACCATGCTTAATAAGCTTGCTGGAGGTGTATACATCTCATATTTATTTCCAGCATGTTTATCATAGTGGTTGCCGCTTTTACGCCATTCAATTTGAATGTATTTAGTTTATATAAAAAAATATAGAGAGAAGGCATCATTTGTTTCCAATTATGCAACCGACTTCTTCGTCACCCCTGTGTATATGGAAATATATCCTTAGTTTTTCTCCGTCACCAGCGTAGTTGCCAGATTGATGGGTGACAATTTGGCGGCGTTCGCCAAGTTACGACTTACAGGGAGCATTTTATACACGCCAACACACATACCCAATACTAAAATGTTGTTTGTAAATAAAATTCCATTTTTTTTTTTAATTTATTTTTATTCAGTTTTTTAAAATTGAACTTACTGCTTAATGAAAAAGTAAAAAAAAATAACTACAATAATTAATTAAACATTCTCAGGGTTATCACATTACTCTTCTCTCAAAAAAATCAGTGGTTGATTCATTTCAGGCATAGTGTCTACCAGCCGAAAAAAGAACGAAATTACGAAAAAGGTGGGTACGAAATTTGAAAATGACCCAAAAATGTACGAAAACCAGTCGATAATGTACGAAATTTACGAAATTTAATAGAAAGTAATTATGTTTTCAAAATGAAAGAAAAGAAGGCAAAATTCAGGTGAAGAAAACCTTACTTAAAAAATTTTGAATAAAATACTCAAAATATATCGTACGAAAAAAATATGAAATTTTGTTTTTCGGATTTGGTAGACACCATGTTTCAGGGCTGCGTGAACAATAAAGAACAAAGAGCGAAAAATTGCAAAAAATTTGAAGAATGAGAATGAAAGCGAACTTTGAGTGCTTTAAAAGAACGGAAAAAAGGAGGAAAAGAAAATTAAAGAATGAAAACAATAATTTCTGTTTTTGGCAATCCTTAAAGCATTTTGACTTATTTCAACGAATACTCAGCTGAATAAACCTACCATACTTTTGATGAATATTATTTGAAACTGAGAACATTTCCTGAAATTTTATCTGAAATTGTTGAATTCTCATAAAAATGTTTTCATAATACATTTTTAAGGAAAAAATGAAAGTTCTTAGACTCGAGCGCAAAATGGAAAAAAATTATCAAAATACGTGTAAATGTTCCTAAATTTTACACTAAAATTCAAACGAGAACATAATGAGCACTAATAGAAGCCGATGATAGACATAAGTAGAAGAAAATGTTACGTGAATTTTGAACGCTCGTTAGGTTCTCGTTTGAGGCGCTGCTTTGGAAAATAAGTTGGTAAATGCAAAAAGGTTGATTTTTTAATAAAAAAATGAAAAAATTGGAAAACAAATGCTAAATACCCTCAAACAAAGTCTCTAAAACAATATATTATAATTTCAAATCATTTCGTTGGGTTATTTTTGAGAAAAACACAACGAAATGATTTGAAATTATAATATATTGTTTTAGAGACTTTGTTTGAGGGTATTCAGCATTTACTTTTCCAATTTTTTCATTTTTTTATTAAAAAATCAACCTTTTCGCATTTATCTACTTATTTTCCAAAGCACCACCTTAAATTTTGATTTTAATTACTTGCAATGGAGAAAACAAGAGGTGGAAAATTTGTTCAGTTAGCGCTCGAAACTGAAGTAAAATCTTTTGAAAAACAAGGTAAGTTGACATTGAAATTTTACCAATACGTTATAATTTTGTATTTGTTTCTCTAAGATCACGTGCATGATTCTAAAAAGCTGAGGGTTCATCAGATTAAAAGTAATAATTTATTATATAATTAATTAAGGGTTTTATTGGTACAAAGGTTTAAAGTCATGGCGTGAACCTGATTAATTCACAGTAGTGAAAAATAAAATTGAATCTAAAAAAATTACCTCAATTTCGAAAAATTTTCGTCAAAATTTTGCATGTTCACAATGTTGTTCATCAATTTGAACACTTTATCTAGATTTTTTCAAAAAATACCAAATAAAAAATTCTGGAATGCTAGGAAAAAATTATTAAATTTTTGAGGTTGGTAATTAAAAGAAAATTTCTCATTTTTTTATGATTTTAATTAATATACAGGAAAATTTACACGTGTTTTGCTAATTTTTTTCCATTTTACGCTCGAGTCTAAGAACTTTCATTCTTTCCTGAAAAATATATTACGAAAATATTTTTCTGAAAATTCAACAATTTCTGATAAAATTTCAGGAAATGTTCTCAATTTGAAATAATATTCATCAAATGTTTGATAGGTTTATTCAGCTGAGTATTTCATCTAATGCTTAATTGAAATTACATTTCTTTGAAATGTGCTTAGTACGTTTTCAACGTTGAAATAAGTCAAAGTGCTTTAGGGATTGCCAAAAACACAAATTATTGTTTTCCTTCTTTAATTTTCTTGTTCTTCCTTTTTCCATTCTTTTAAAGCTCTCAAAGTTCGCTTTCATTCTCATTCTTCAAATTTTTTGTAATTTTTTGCTCTTCGTTCTTTATTGTTCTCGCAGCCCTGAAATGAATCGTAACCACTGATTTTTTATAAGGCAAGAATAAAGTTATTACTGAAGGAATGTTTGATTAATTATTATAGTGATGTTTTTTTACTTTTTTATTAAGCGTTATTAATAATATCGATCTCGATATAAAATTGTAAGTTTGATTTTAAACTAGAAGATACTACTAAAGTATCTTGAAAGCGGTCTTTACCCAATTATACTATTTTAAAGCAAGTTTTTCGAATAATTAATTTTTTTACATAAATAGGGTAAATAAATTTTCTAAAATTCAACCGTTCTACCAATTCCACTCATCCTAAATTTCATCAAGTATCATATAAAAAACATGACCTCACGTAATTTATACTTTTATAATCTAAAACTCGGAATTGTGTGAGGTCAGGTCATTTCATGTTCAAACAGCTCTAAAAAAACAATAATTTCACACGGCTTCTAAAAGAAACGTGACTTCGCGTTGAATTATACTTCCTCACGGTCACATGCTTTCGAGTTTGCCTCCTCCGATTCGAGGTGAACTATACTCATTTTTAAAATTTATATTTTAAATCGTGAATTAAAATTACGTGACGTCACGTTACCTCGTGTTTAATCGACTTCAAAAATCAATCAACTCTAAAAACCTATTCATGTACTCATTCTACCACTCTCCAAAATTTCGAGTCACTCTGTCAAGTTTTACTTTAATTATAGTGAGAGAACTAACGTTTACAAAAAAAAAGTGACCTCATGTTAAATCACCCTTCCCCAAGTTGAAAAACTAACAATAGCTGAAAGTCTAAAAACTCTGTCTATCCCCATAATTTGGTGTCGATCGATCTCAACTCAAGCCCCGTCACATCATGTCACGCCAACTCACATCCACTCACGTCCAGGGAACCGTCAATTCCAAGACTACTACGTCTATTCTTTCGGCCATCTGCACCATATTCTGATAAATTTTTGATACAAAGGGAAAAACCGTGACCTCACGCTTGATTGAATCAACTTACTCGATCTATCAAGTTTTACCGGAGTTACTTTAAAAGTAAAGTTCGCTAAAAACTGAATAAAAAAAAATAAGAAAAAAATGGAATTTTATTCGCAAAAATGATTTCAGTATTTCAATTTTAAAAAAGTGAACGGAGAATGGAAAAGAGTGAGTTCGATAAATCATTCATTACACAAAATGTTCTCATAAATTTGTGACGGCGATATACTCTCCTGAAAAAAGATCACGCAGTGTGTGTGTATAAAATTAGAAAGGTACGCGATGTTTTTGTCACTGCAGCGTTGCCACGAATAGGTGATGTATACAACCCGTTCATTATACGGAAACGTATGCGCTGTAACATTATCTCTATGTATACACAGGTAGCGCTACGTGGTGGAGGTTGGTGGAACTACCATTTTGAAATCTGTATATCGTAGGTGTATACATGACTTTTTCGTCACCATACAAAAATTTGCCATTCGACTCCTTAGGGTGTGAAACGGATTTTAAACTTGGTATACACAGGGATACGTTTTCGTCACCGGGTTGACGCGTTTGCCTCCGATTTCGGTGACGGAGACGATCAGCGCTTATATAAAAGGTGACGCCAAGGTACTGTTGCCATATATATATATATACATATCATGGGATACTTTGTATTAATGATACAATATGTTTATTTCGTAATTGTTAACAGTGGGTATAATTATAATATATTATTTACTTATACAATATCTTAAATATGTTATTTGTTATTGAGCGACGGATAGTGTGTATTCTTGGTGGAAGAGGAGGTGGATTTGTGCAAAGTATATTCGGAGCAGATCTCATTTGGGAGATGTAGAGGCGAATAAGTAAATAAAGATTTATCAGTGTTAATATTGTTAGGATTAGCAGCCATACGAGGTGTATGAGATCGCCTATGAAATTTGATTCGTATAGTGATTTTGGTGGCGGTTTGAGTTCCATGAGTTTTATTCTATCTTTAAGCTCTTGGGTTTGTTGTTTTTATTTCAAAATTTGGGGTCAATTTTTTCCAGTTTTGATTTAAGATTTTGCTCATGTTATTAAATAATACTTGATTTGATGAGGTGCTATCTATTGATAGTGTGTCATAAGTTGACCATTGTGTAGGTAATATTCGATGAATTTGCATTTTATTAATTTCAGTTTTTATACATGGAAATTTTTTGGTATGAGAATTTCATTTTTTGATCGCAAATCCATGTGGCATGGGAGTTTAAGTTTTAGGGCTCCAGAGATTGTGGCATTTACATCAAGTGTTTTTGAATGGTTGGTTTTGTGGTCATAAATTTGCAAATTTGTTGGGTGGTTTGTTAATATATAGATTTCGTTTTCAATTTTTTTTATGAACGGTTTGGCGTGTCTTGGCTCGCATTTGTAGCTGCATATGTTATTTAGCTCGGTTGGTGTTTTACCTTGAAAGAGTGCTTTTGCACATAGAGGGGAGTCATCTGTGTGACTTTCGAAGAAATCGACGTAACATAAGCCGTCACTTTTATCACAGAATTTTAGGGAATTTCCTGATATTAGTTTTATAATATTTTCGTTGGAATTTATTGCGAGATATGATTGTTCTGCATGTATATAACAGATTTCATTTTTATGAGTGAATGGGATTGGAATATAGTCAAAAATTTCCCATTTGGAGCCAAGGGTGATTAAGGGGATTTTTATACTAATCAAAATTTCATCAATCGTCATATGACAAGATGTTGATGGTCGTGTGTAGTACGACATTATGTTGGTGTAAGGGATAGCTAAGGTTAAATGTTCGTTTTCTAATTTTTTATTTAGCGTTTTTAAATCTTCCGCGAGGATATTTGGGGCTAGTAAAATGGATGGTAGTTTGTGGTTTTTGCAATGGTCTATGACATCTCTAAAATGATCAATAAGGATGCGTTTTTGTAATAGATTTAATACATTTATAGTAGTTTCCTGTGTTTTTAGTATACTATCTAAAGCATTATTTTCATTTTGTAAGGTTTCATTGAAAAAAATATTAAATGTATCATGGATATGTTGGAATCCTTCATTAATATTTTTTGTGAATTCGTTTAGTTTAGTGCTCATATTGTAAAGTTGGGCATGCGATTCTATTAATGCATCCCTTAGGGTTTTGTAATTTTTATTCATTCTGGCTTGGTTATCATAAAGAGGTTATACTTCTTCTTTTGTTATTATGTTACAGCACCAATTATAAAAGTTTCCTATAAATTGTATACCTTGCGGCGACTGCCTTCGCTGCCATTGCCATTGCGCTCTTTTACAACCTCCTGTCTACGTTGTAATAGGCCTTTATTCTCTTCCGCTCTCTAATCCTCGTCCTTTCTCCTAAGTCACGTTCTCTCCGTTTTCTATCTTGCCGCCTATCGCCTCTCGCTAAAAAACCAGTTTGCTAGAGTTTCCCTTCCCTTAGCGCCAGCGTACTTTCCACCCTTAGTTTTAAGTTACGATTAAGATGTTCGACAGTTCCTCACGACAGGAGAAAATAAACGGTTCGAAAGCGCGTCTTGTATTACTTTCTCTACACGCTCCACAAACTGGTGACCCCGACGTGATGCTTTTTTAAAAAAAACTTAATGCTCACTTGATCGAAAGCGCGTTCGTGCGATAATCTTTGTAGTCGTGAATTTAATCTTGTGTCCGACCGTGAAAATCCAGTTTTTCGAAAGCCTTTATCGAAAAAAATGTCGCCACCCGCGCTCAGTGTGTTCGTTCCCTTTAAATTCTCGACCGCGAATCCGAAGCTCTGGTTCGAACAATTGGAAGGTGTCTTCACAATCCAAAAAATCGAAAAAGATGCTGACAAATTTGCCGTCACGAAAGCGAACCTCGACACACACATCCTGCAAGAAGTGGCCGATTTTTTCGAATGCTTGCCTACGGAAAACCTGTACGATAGCTTCAAGACACGGATGATCAAAGAATTCACCGACTCCAGTACGAAACAGTTGCGGAAATTATTAAAAGGTACCACTTTGGGCGATCGTCGGCCTACCCAATTTCTTCGCGAGTTGAAATCCTTGGCAAATGGACAGCTCCAGCCCGACATGCCAAAAAACTTATTTTTGGATCAACTTCCCGAAACGCTTCGATTAATTCTCGTAGGGACAAATGAACCTGTGGAAAAACTAGCCGAAAAAGGAGACCAAATTTTGGAGTATGCGTCGCCTTTAGCCTCAATTCCAAAACAACAGGTATCCGCAATCCGCCCTCGCACACCAACACCTACACCTGTGCCTATGCCAACTACAGGCCTGGAAACACAGACCCTACAATTCCAAATGCAGACTTTGAGTGAAAACTTCAAAATACTTTCGCAGCAGGTGGCAAACATTAACGAAAAATGTACATCACTGCAAATACAGGTCGAAATTTTACATAATAATAATAGTAATAATTATATTTCTAATCGCCTTTCGCGACCTCACGACCGAAATATGAGTAGTTTTCCTCGCCGGGGTCGATCGCCAACCCCATCGAATGTACCCGCCGGAATTCAGCTTTGTTTTTACCATTACCATTACAGAAATGCTGCGCGTAAATGTAGAAATACGGGCGATGGAAAACCGTGTCTTTTGGCTACTCCGGGAAACTAATCGTATCCTTGGTCGCGGCGGCACCCGTAGGAAATTCTGTCCCTCGCCGCCTTTTCATCCTTGATAGACTAAGCATGTACGAATTTTTAATTGACACCGGGTCAGTAATATCGGTTATACCACCTATTTCATCTTCTACTCCCTCTAAATATATATTATTTGCCGCTAACGGCTCCGAAATTAAAACGTACGGGGAAAAGGTGATGACGCTAAACGTTGGTTTACGGCGTCCCATCACTTGGACTTTCGTAATTGCCGAGGTTGACACCCCGATTATAGGTGCTGATATCTTAGAATATTATCACCTCCTACCAGATATCCGTGAAGAAGTTTTAATCGACGCTGAAACTAGCCTAAAAGCACCCGGCATTTCCAAACGTTCTTCTGGACTTGGTATCTCTACGATAGCGCCTATTTTACAACAGCACGACTCCACCTCACCTTATCATACGCTGTTAAAAAATTTTCAAAATATTACGATTCCCCAAAATCTGGTATGTCTTCCTCCCGTTCGTTCCACAACCCGTCACCACATAATTACAAAAGGCCCTCCGATCTCTGCTCGTCCACGTCGCCTCGCTGAGGATAAATATAAGATTGCTAAAGCGGAATATGAGCACATGGTCTCTTTAGGTATCTGTCGCCCTTCGTCAAGTCCTTGGGCTAGTCCCCTACACATGGAGAAAAAGCCTGATGGATCTTGGCGCCCATGTGGTGACTACCGCAAATTAAACTTCGTTACAGTCCCCAACTCTTACCCAATCCCTCATATACACGATTTTTCAGCCAATTTATGTGGCGCTCAGATTTTCAGTCGCATTGATTTAATTCGTGCATTCTACCAGATACCTGTCGCAGAGGAAGACGTTCCCAAAACCGCTGTAATTACCCCGTTTGGCCTCTTCGAATTTCTAAGAATGCCGTTTGGACTCTGCAACGCTCAGCAGACATTCCAGCGGTTTATTGACGATGTTTTAAGAGGATTACCTTTCGCATATGCCTACCTTGACGACGTCCTTATCGCTAGTAGCTCAGAAGAGGAACACCTACAGCATCTTCAAAGTGTTTCCGAACGATTTCAGGAATATGGTGTAACCATAAATGCAGCAAAATGCGTTTTTGGTCAACCAAAATTGACCTTTTTGGGCCACGAAGTCTCCTCTGCTGGTGTACGCCCTCTCTCTGAGAAAGTTCAAGCCATCGATTCTTACCCATTCCCTTCAACAGTATGCGAACTCAGACGCTTCCTCGGGTTATTAAATTTTTATCATCGGTTTCTTCCTCACGCAGCGAATACGCAAGCTCCGTTGACCAGTATATTGCCCAAATCCAAGAAAAATGATAAAACCCCGATTCTCTAGACCGAACCACTCCGTCAAGCATTTATCGCTTGCAAACAGCTACTACGTAACGCTGCGCTTCTTTCATTCCCAAACTCGTCCTTACCCCTTCGTCTTCATACTGATGCTTCGTCCACTGCCATCGGGGCGGCCTTATTTCAGGTCCAAAACGATGGCACAAGGGAACCTCTAGGCTTCTTTTCCTTAAAACTCTCACCAACTCAACAACGATACTCCACATATGATCGCGAGTTGCTTGCTATCTACTCAGCCATAAAATACTTTCGCCACATTTTAGAAGGTTGCCCATTCTCTATTTTCACAGACCACAAACCCATCATTTTCGCGTTTAGCCAAAAACATGAAAAGGCTACCCCACGCCAATTCCGATATCTTGAATTCATCGGACAATTTTATACGGATATTCGCTATTTAGCGGGTGACAAAAACCAAGTCGCCGACGCTCTTTCGCGAATAAACGCAATTACAGATTTTCATTTAATTTCATATCCCGAGCTAGCAAATTCGCAGGTTAACGACCCTGAGCTCAAGAAACTTTTAGCTCAGCCCGACCTCTCTCTTAAACTTTCGAAAATAAATATCAATAACGTCGATATTTACTGTGATACATCGCTTCCAAATAAACTCCGTCCCTTCGTACCTGCAACCCTTCGCCGCCAAATCTTCTCTCAATATCATGACCTCGCCCATCCAGGTATTCGACGCACTCGTAACCTAATTTCATCACGTTACATCTGGCCAAAAATGAATTCAGACATAGGACACTGGGTGCGCTCGTGTATCCCATGCCAGAGAACTAAAATTTCAAAACACACCGTTTCGTCCATTATCCCCATAAACAATTGCGTAGAACGCTTTCAACATGTCCACGTCGACATCATTGGCCCTCTTCCGCACTCATCCGGATTCCAATACTGCTTAACAATGATGGATCGCGCAACACGCTGGCCCGAAGTCGCCCCCATGCCAGATATGACCGCTCAAACAGTTGTCGTAACGTTCCTTTCTATCTGGGTTTCTCGTTTCGGCTGTCCCCTCGTGATCACCACCGATCAAGGCCGACAGTTCGAATCAGAGATGCTCCAACATCTCCACCAATACCTCGGAGTTAAACGGATCCGAACTACGGCGTACCACCCTCAGGCAAACGGCCTAATCGAAAACTTCCACCATTCCCTAAAAAGTTCGTTAACAGCCGTTTTAGATTCTATTCATTGGACGCTGCACCTACCCTTAATTCTTCTATTTCTGCGTTCTTGCGTCATTGCTGATACGCAATATTCCCCAGCTGAAGCCTTATATGGAGAACCTCTCCGGTTACCAGGCGATTTTTTCACAGAGAAGATCCCAAAACAACGCTACGAAATACTTCAAACCATTGCAGATGCAACGTCATCAATTCGCTCCCTAACACATCACAACACGCATCATAAAACCCATATCCCAAACGATCTGAACTCCTGTTCACATGTTTTTCTACGCACCAACGCTTACCGCCCGCCATTAACTCCGTCGTACTCCGGACCTCATAAGGTTCTACAAAGATTGGATAAATTCTTTCGAATTGAGGTACGTCAAAAACCTGTAAATATCTCCATAGACCGCTTAAAACCTGCTTATCTTTTCCCGTTAAATTCCGATCCACCTGCGCCTGCAGATCAAAAAAGCAATGTTGATATTCCGCCTGAAAATCCATCAAACCTCCCTCCTGATTCGCAACCTATTGTTCGAACGCGGTACGGTCGAATCACCAAGCCAGTGGTACGTTTCTCGTCGTAAAATTAATTTTACACCTTGTAATGATTTTTTCTTTTTTCTTTCTATATTGTAAGAAAATTCTAAAAACATTTATAGGTATCATTTTTTTTTTCGGTCATAAATGCCTCGTTCTTCTATTATTCTAAGATGTACATACATATAGTTTACCTGACCTGTGTTGCTTTTAAAAGACCTTTTTTTATTGCCTTAAGTTTGTTCTTATTGAATAAGCATTAACTTTTTTCTTTCCTTTTTATCGCTGTCGCTAGGGGGAGAGTAATGCGGCGACTGCCTTCGCTGCCATTGCCATTGCGCTCTTTACAACCTCCTGTCTACGTTATAATAGGCCTTTATTCTCTTCCGCTCTCTAATCTTCGTCCTTTCTCCTAAGTCACGTTCTCTCCGTTTTTATCTTGCCGCCTATCGCCTCTCGCTAAAAAACCAGTTCGCTAGAGTTTCCCTTCCCTTAGCTCCAGCGTACTTTCCACCCTTAGTTTTAAGTTACGATTAAGATGTTCGACAGTTCCTCACGACAGGAGAAAATATACGGTTCGAAAGCGCGTCTTGTATTACTTTCTCTACACGCTCCACAACCTCTTTTTGTTCGCGTATTTTCGATTTCATTTATATCTATTTGATAGCTGTTTATTTTATTTTCTAAGTAACTGTTTAATTGGTTTATGATGTCGAAACTTTTAGAGGTTAGTTTACAGAAATTTGGTGAATTTACAAATTCGCATCCTGCTATCTGAATAGTCTTTGCTCTTTTTTGTAGAGGAGGGAAGGAAAACTGTTCCTTATATTGGAGTGGGTTGGAATATTCGTAGGGTAATAGATTTGGTACGGGTTTAAATTCAGCTCCTGACGTCAACTCTATTGCTAGATCGTTCGTCCTTCCAGTTTAGAGGTATGTGAGTATCAAGATGCCGAAATACATCTGTTGGAATAACGATGAGTTATGATAAGTAACTTTATATGTTTTATCATATATGAATGTGGGACATGGGGTAGTGGGGATACCATAATTAATATTAAAATAAATAAAAAAGGAGGATTATTAATAATAATATAATTTATTGAAAGTAATAAATTTTCTAGTTTATTAATAATATTATTTTCTTTATTAATACTTTTTATTTTACCTTGAATTAAAAAAAAATTTATTCGAAATAATAAATGTAAATATAAATTTTTTTTTTTTCGAGATTTTCGGAAAGATATGTTTACTAGGTAATGTCTACCGGCCGCGTAGTTATTATTTAACATATCGTGTCGCGAATTCATCGCAATTTTACATTATTTTTTTATTGTTAATTATTTTTATTTCTAATTTTCCCAAGTTTTTGTCGTAGGGTGTGGCTTTTAAGCCTTCTTATGTGCACTATTTCATTTTTTTCGTCGTTTCCCGTTTTTATTTTTACTACGTAGTTAAGGGGGGAAAGTTTTTCTCGGATTTCGAACGGGCCTAGGTACTGTTTTCCAAATTTTCCTCGGTGTATTATCGGGTTTTCTATATACACTTTGTCTCCTTTTTTAAATTCGATTTCTTTGTGGGTTTTGTCGTACACATTTTTATATTTCGCTTGGTTATCAGAGATTATTTTTGGTATTGTTTTTCGAATCGTCGACAATCTTTGAACCTGTAACCATCTATCTTCTCCAATGTCCTGTTTCAGTCCTAATTTATTTTCTGTTGGGAGATTTGGTGCTTGACCAAATATTAAATAATAGGGACTATAACCTTGGAGATTTGGACTGCATTACGCAACAATGTTCTAAGTGAAATGAGGCGCCATAAACTTTAACTACATCAAGTTTCTGATGTAATGTAAATTATAACAAAGCCAGTCAATCAAACTGAACAAATTTCACTTGTTTGTCTTTGAAATTATTTAAATAACATGAATGATTTCATTCATTATTAGTTTTTCTCATTAAAAACAAAAATAAGATCGATCAACAAGTCTATGGCGCCTCATTTCACTTAGAACATTGTTGCGTAATGCAGTCCATTTGTAATAGGGGTTATGTTGTAGGTAAATGTAACGTATTTGACATGTTTACTCCACGTGTTGGGGTTGTCATTTAGGTAGTGAGATAAACATGTAATCAGCGTTCCGTTAAATTTTTCCACCCCGCCCTGTGTTTGGGGGGAGTAGGGGCTGCTGTATACAAGTTTGATACCGAGATCTTTACAAAGGTCTTGGACCTGTGAGTTTTTGAAGTGGGTTCCATTGTCACATGTGATTTTTTTGGGACACCCAAAGGTTGTAGTGATCTTATTTATAAATTTTGTCACGGCATCTGCGTTCGCCCTAGCAACCGGTTCAGCTAGTGCAAATTTAGTGGCGCGACATGTTCAGGTCAATATATATGTTTTTCCTTTGATCGGGGGTAACGGGCCAATAAAATCTATTTCAAGGTGAGCAAGGATTTCACAAACTGTAGGTGGGATTGGTTTTAGTTTACCGTATTTTTTCCCTGTCAAAATTTTTTGTTGCTGGCATGATTCACAAGATTTAACGTAGTTTTCAATTTCTCGTTTCATTCCTTCCCAATAATATTTAGTTTTTATTTTTTCAAATGTTTTGTTGATGCCAAAGTGTCCTCCTCCTAAGTTGGAGTCATGACTTCCAACTAGGATGACTTGTTTCAAGCTTTCAGGGATGACAATTTGCTTCAGTAAACCATTTGGGGTGTTTGTTTTAAATTTTAATATATTATTTTCAGTGAGATATTTTCGGCTTTTTTGTATGAGACTTTTTACGTATTTTGTTTTAGTTTCCTCACTTGTTAATTTTCCTTCTAATATTTTAGTCATAGTTCCACAAAATTTATCATTTTTCTGTTCCTCTATTATTTGTAACGTTTCATTGGTCTGAGTTATATTATTGAGATTTGTACGGCTGAGGATATCGGGAATCGTATTTTTTTTTCCTTTTATATGGGCGATTTCGAAGTCATAATCCAATAATTTTGTTATTAATCGGGCTACTCGGGATGACGGTTCTTTCATGGAGCGGTAGTGGGTTAAGGGAGCATGATCAGTGAAAACTTTGAAATGGATTCCATAAAGGTATTCTCAAAAGTGAAGGATACTCTCTACTAGCGCAGTCATTTCTAAGTCGTATGCACAGTAACGAGACTGCGCTTCATTCAATTTTTTGCTAAAGAAGGCTACTGGGTGTAGCTCTCCTTTTTCATTTCTTTGTAAAAGCACGGCTCCGATGGCTGTTGAGGAAGCGTCGATTTCAAGAATCGTTTCGCGACCTTCCTTATATAAGGCTAAAACGGGTGCTTTGCATAGGGCATCTTTAAGGTCTAGAAATTGTTGTTCGTGAATATCGGACCACTCAATTTTCCTGTTACTTTTAGGATCTCCTCGAGTAAGGTTAGTGAGGGCTGATGCGCGTTGTGAGAAATTTTTTATAAATTTACGGTAGTATCCGCATAAGCCCAAGAATTGTTTTATTTGTTTCACTGTTTTTGGTTTTGGGAAATTTTGTATCTCTTGAATTTTGTCATCTTTGGTCCTTTTCCCATCTTTATTAATTATATGGCCTAAGAGTTGAATCTCATCATAAAAAAACTTGCATTTTTTGTTTTTAATTTGAGGTTTAAAAGTTTTAATCGTTGCAGTGTAATTTCTAAATTTTTTAGGGTTTGTTCAAATGATTTTCCATAAGCGCAAATGTCATCCATGTAGGAGACTACATTTTTATACAAAATGTCTGAAAATGCGTTATAAATAGCTTTACTAAAAGCTGCTGGAGATACTTTTAAGCCTTAGGGTAAAACATGAAATTTAAAGAGTTCGTTATCAAGTATGATTGCCGTAATCTCTTGACTTTTTTCCGATAACGGAATCTGAAAAAAGCCCTGATTCGCATCAAGCACGCAAAAATACTTGGAGCCTTCTAGAGCTAAAAAGATATTTTCGGTCCGGGGTACTGCGTTTTTGTCAGTGATTATTTTTTCGTTTAATTTCTGGTAGTTGCATAGGAGACGATATGTGCCATCGTCTTTCTTTTTTGCAAAGGCTGGGGCGGCATATGGGGAGGATACGCGTGATAATAGGTTTGCCTCTTGCATTCGATTTGCGATCTCCCGTAAGGCTCGACGCTCTACTGTTGCTAGCGCGTACGCTCGCAACGCGACTGGTTCGTTATCCTTCAATTTTATTTCATAAGGCTCAACATTGGCCTTTCCAACATTTAAGGGATCTGTGGTGAAAAGATCAACATATCTAGAAATAAGGTGCAATGCCTGTTTTCGCTGTTCTGGTTTTAAATTTGGATTTATGTTTATCTCTGTTCCTTCAGAGTCGTAGATTTTCTCACCTACCGTTTTGGTGGGTGCATTCGCAACTATGGGGAATGACAGATTGGTTATGATTTCAGATTCTGGGCATATTTTTATTTTTGCAATTTTTTGGTTTTTCCTTAGTTCAGACATTTTTGATGTATAGTTTTTTAATGTAAGTTTTATTTGGTTTTCTTGGATTTCGTAATTTTGTAGGTGAACTCCAGAAGTTTGTTCGAAGTATTGAATTGGTTGAATTATAATTTTTTCTTTTTCATTCGCTTCCACTAGGTTCTGAAAATGAAATGTTTTCTCTGAATTAGCACCTAAGGTGGCATTTTCACGTAGATAAAGTAGTTTTCTTTTCTTTCGATTGTTTGAAAATTTTCTCTCCATTGGGGGTCTATTGAGAGTGTTACTGTATAGTTCTTAAATCCTAATTGAATATATTGTTTGTTAAAATCTATGCAGGCTCTGTATTTATGTAAGAAGTCATTTCCTAGTATAATATTTGCACTCAAATCTTTTATTACCTCCGCTTTTATGTCAAATTTTCGTGATTTTATTTTGAAGTTTATTTTCAATTTTCCTAAGATTTTAACAGGTTCGTCACATAGGCTCGAGGCAATCACGTCACTTTTAGATATCAGATTTAGGTTTACATGGCGGTCAGCGAGACACGTAAAATTGCTCCCTGTATCTATTACTGCCATTAATTTTTGTTTGTTTGGTTGCATAATTATCGAAATACAAAAAATTTTTCATTGGAATGTGGTGGATTTGGTAGAATTGGAGCGTTTTTTCACGTATTTGTGGTTTTGTTTTACATAATTTCATAATATCTTCATCGTAATTTTGTTTTGCGTTTTGTTTCAGAATTTTATTTTTTTCTTTGACGTGATTTTGTCGAGCCTTACCTAGTTTTTTAATTTGGCGTAACATTCTTCCGTCGTATGTCCACTTTTCTTACAAGTTTCGCATGTTTTTTTCCCTTTTGCTTTCGTTTGAATGTTTGTGGTTTGAGGGGTTGGCATAATCATATTTGTATGTGGATAGGTTAATTGATACGTGGTCGGGAATGGGGGTATATTTTGGTAGTAACTATAATTAGTCGGGTTTGTATTCCAGTTCCCATAATATCTGGGATTTTGGGAAGCATATCCAAAATTACCTCTTTGGGAAAAACCACGATAATTCGGGTTATTATGGTATCTATGGTTGTTATAATAGTTTTGTCTTGGTGGTTGATAATTTTCATAAAATTTTGGTCTGTGCCCGTAGTTTGGGGTATGGGAGCGTGGTGAAAATTTATTTCTATAATTACCTATATCGAAAGCTGTATTCTTTTTCATTATTTTGGTTTGCATTAGGTGTGTGTAAGGCATTAATTTTGTCCTTTTCTTTTGCTATTGTTAATTCCTTGATTTGTTTTTTGAGGGTTTCTACAGTTTTCTTCAAGTCTATTTCAATTCTTTTTTCAACTAAATGATCTCTATATTGGATTTTTGACAAGTTTGAACGAAGTTTTTCTAAAGTTGAATTATCAAGTAAAGATATTGCGGCTATTTGTGTTGCCGTGAGCCCTTTTATTACGTTATCGCAAATATCTTTTTCTTTCATTCCTGGGTCTACTTTAGTGCGTAGATTTATGACATCAAGGTAATAGGTTGAAATGTCTTCATCGGCATTTATTATTCGCTTTTCTAATTTAGTTTTTAATTCAAAATCATCTTTTATGAAGTGAGCTAAGAGAGCTAATTTTATTTGTTCATACGCATCTATTTTTTTTATATTTCTTAAGGTTTTATGCAGGCAAAATATTCATTTTTGTTTCTTCATTCCAGTTATATATTTTAGCCATTGTATCAAATTTTGTGAAGAAGTTTTTTATGTCTTCAGATTGTTTTCCAGAAAAATTGTCGGGAGTGATTTTAGGAACTTTTTCGGAAGGCATTTCGGTAAATTTTGTTTGGATTGATTTTTCTTTATTAGAACGATTCTCAGAAGGTACATGTTGAATGGCGTTTGCGTATTTATTATCGAATGTCTCGCGAGGTAATTTGTTTATGTATGCAGTTTGTACGTCAGTGAACTCGTACTCTGTTTGTATACTAATTAGGTCAGTAGGTTTTATTTCACTCGGTAATGAATTATTGGAATTTACGTAACTATTGTTGTCTTTCTGTTCCTGTATTTTTCCCTGACCACTAATATGATCTGACTGGGGTTTTTCTTCTTCCTCTGTTGAATCCTCGTTCGAGTCGCTCACTTGTTCCCCTTTAAGCAGTCTCAAACCTTTTTGGGCTAGTGCGCGATGTTTAAAGTTTCGTGAGTATATTCCTTGTAATCGTAGGGAAACTGTTGCGTTTGGGGAAATTAATTTTTTTAAATTATCTCTGCACTCTTGGATGGTGTTTGGTGGAGGGATTTTTAAAGCCCTATAGATTTCCGCAAATTCCTCTTTACACACCTCTTGAATCCACGATATTCGTATATAATTACTGATATTTGACATAGGATATTTTAATTAATTTAAAAGGCCTACGTGATGCATAATCTAAATAATCACTTAATTTTAATATAAAAGTATTACAGTGTTTTTTTTTTGTTTTTTTTTTCTCTTGAGTTTTCTGTTGAAGTTTTGACGTTTTATTGGAATGATTCAACTCAGCTTTCAAGTGCTTTTTTGGTAACAGAGTTGAACTTCTGGTCTCTTGGTGCCTTGGTAATTATCTTGGTATCGTTTTGAGATTATCTTGGCTTCTTGGTCCAGAGTCGAAACACGTTGAGCGCCAGTTGTAACGTTCACTCCGTACCTCCGAGGTTTAGTCCTTTTGCGTTTACGTTTAACAAGTATTCGTCTCTTCGCGAAAATAAACGAATGCTATTTTAATCGATAAAACGTGTATTATTGAAACATCTCAAAACGTTATTAAAACGAAACATATATGACAGATATATTTAGCCGCGAGGACGATTGCTATAAGTTGTAAGGTTGGTGGTTTCAGTCGGACTGACCACCACCTTTCGTTTTTCGTACATTTCCTAGCCGGGCCATCAGAATTGCTGGCTCAGCTAGCAAACGTGCGATTTTCCATCGTACGATTTAACCGTTAGGTTTTGTGTCGTACGATGGTACCGTTATCTATTTTGCCGTTACCTCGGACTTCTGAAATTTTGAAGTCGATGAACCGGCAATGCAGATAACGGTATTTTTTTCAAGTTAAATATTGATGTTTCAGCAACGAACATGTTTTACAACGCGCTTGTCATTTACGAACGTTGAAGATTTTCGAATTTGTAACTCGCAATTACAATCTTATTTTGAGTCCATTCTTTTTAGCTGAGTTTTTAACAAAACGATAGCTATTACAGCCTACCTGATTTGGGAAGGGAAGGTCGGGGGAGGGTGGGGTCTTCAAATCTTTGCGTTTCAGACCATTTGTAATCATCTGGCAAATGTCCAACTTTTTGGATATATATATATATATTTTTTCCCCCACGCGTAGCGCCGGCGAGTATTCATAAAATTCGCTCAAAATTTGGTGAGGAACTCTTCTTGAAAATGCGCAGAAGTATTTTTTTTGTTTTTTCGAAAACTTTCAAAATGGCGGATCACTCAAATTTTGAGGGGGCTGGAGAAGAGGGAAATAGCTCAAATTTTTCGTTTTGATCTCATATGAAAGAGTGAGTCACGGACACCAACATATTTAAATTTCAGCTTCCTAAGTGCATTTGAGGCGAGTTAGCAAAAACCGTTTTTGAGAAAATTGCGTTTTTTGTGTCACTCACTTTGCGCAGGCGGTGTGGATAAAATTCGCTCAAAATTCGGTGAGGAACTCTTCTTGCAAATACGCAAAAATAGTTTTTTTTTTTTTCGATAAATTTCAAAATGGCGGATCACTCAAATTTTGAGGGGGGCTGGAGAAGGGGCAAATAGCTCAAATTTTTCGTTTTTGATTTCATATGAAAGAGTGAGTCACGGATACTAACATATCCAAATTTCAGCTTCTTGAGTGCATATTGAGAGGAGTTAGATCAAAAAACGGCTTTTTGAGGAAGTTTTGAGTCATGAAATTTCTTGAATCTTCCATATCTCCCCACCAAATCAAGTTAAAGAGGTCAAATTTTGTGTGTGAGGTTAGTTGGTGACCACAATATGACCTCTTGAATTTGGATCAAAATGGATTCAAAATGGCGGATTATCAAAATTTTGAGTAGAGCTTGAGGAGCCTCAAGTTGGTAAAAATGTAATTAATATGAATTCATATGGTTATTGGGGATAAGTTGTATACTATATCCCGAATTCACTTCCATACATGATGTTGGAGGGGGAAGGCGGGGTTACCAACCTAAAATAGTGGTGGGGGTACAGGAGGGGTCGAAAATTTTTTATTGCTGTGTCATATGATAAAATGAGCCCAAGTGACAAACGTATTTTGATTTTAGCTTCTCAGTGATTTTGGAGGGGAGTTAGAGCAAAAAACGGCTTTTGGAGGGGAAATTGCTGCAGGAAATTTCATGAATCTTCCATATCTCATCACCAAATCGGCCTAGAATGGTCAAACTTTGTGTGTAGGATTAGTTTGTGACCAGAATATAACCACTTAAATTTGAGTCAAAATGGATCCAAAATGGCGGATTTACAAAATTTGAAGATAATTTGAGGACCCTCAAATAGTTATAATTTGAGAAATATGTGTTCGCATGATTATTTCATGGCAAGAAATACTACATTTGTGCCAAATTGAACTTCTTAAGTGTTTTTGGAAAGGATAGGGTAGGGGTTTTCAGACTTGGTATTGGGTGTGGCCTGTAGTGATGAACGGTTAGCAAGGTTATTACTAAATCAAAACAAGCCCCAGTTAAAAACTCAGCTCCAGTAATGCGGCATGGCTGCTTATTTTTTTATCATTTTCGACTATATCTAGGTTTAAAACATCCTCGAAGAATTTTGTACAGGAGACGCTGTTTTTGAAAGAAAAGAGGTTGTGTGACCTACGTACTGTGAAAGATAAATTAGACGTCACACGTAGACCTAGTGACCCGTCTTCAGTATAGTCTAGGCCGGAAGATAATGACGTGGATGTGTCGTCTAGTCTTCTTCTTGGCCGCCTCTTTCTAATAGACTATAACCAACTATGATATTTTTCTGAATTACCTTAATCAATTTTTGTCGCCATACTTTTTCAGAGATACTTCTTTTTTACATGAATGTAACCTATCTGTTCTGGTGTTCTCAGAAAAATCTGAAAAATGACCAAAAGGAATGGGTGTCAAAGGCAGAATTTGAAGAAAGACTGGCGTATTATGGACTACACGAAGGGGCCATTGCTGTGGGAGAGGCCCAAGATCTAATGGATTCAGATAAAAAACCAGAACCTATTCGTGATGCTAATGTGGATAATGCCAATGCAAAAGCCGTGAATTCTCGTCATAAACGCTCTCAAACTAGTAAGAAAAGAATGTAAACCTAAGAAAAAAGAATGACTTCCCCACGAATTTATACGAGTAGAATGTAATTATAAGAAAAAATAATAACTTCTCCATGAATTTTCAATCATTTTTTCTTGGTCTGTGTACTGTATGTAATTTTTTTCTACAACATTGAATACGAGTCGTATTCTAAATACTATGTGAGTGTTCTGTTATCTCTTAAGAAATAGGTAAACGGGTTGCATTAGCGCTTGTGCGCAAGTGCAATCTTATCGCCTTTTCGATATTCGTCGAAGAAACCTTTTCGTTTTCGTTTTCATAAATAAAATTACTTACATACAGTCCACTAGTATTTATTTCTGCTCCCAAATAGTTGTTCTATGAACAGTGAGCATTTTTAGTAGCAGCGATTTTCTAAGCTTATTATGCTGGATATCATTCACGATATGATCGTGTGGATGTATAGTTCCACGTCAAGGACAAATGTGAATTCTTTACGCGAGATCGGTTGCCGAAATTGAAACGAACACGTCTTCTCGTGTAACACGTCAGAAGATAAGACTAATGTATCCGAGAGAGAACGCTTTCGTGTGTATGGGTAATGTATTGAAAAGAGAAATAGAGATAATAATTTCAAGACTTCTGTCACGTGAAGGAAAAAACAATCTTGCTCTCAGATTTCTGATTTAGCTTAACTCCTGAATTGAAAAAACTCTCGATGTAAATTGATTGGTACAGGTATACACAAGCACATTAAGACAGGAAACGACAAAATCTCCACCGAAAACGTTGAAATCTGCAGGATATTCCGTACGTGTCAAAAACATCCTTTTTTTCTATTTATACAGTATTTCAGGAGTCAGCTTGTCGACGTCTGAAAATGTTGGTAAAAAATATGATAGGAAATTGTGGCCATGTTTCAGGGGTATGACCATCCTTCCTGAATTTTAGGATAATCCCAGGAGGTGGAAAGTTTAATGATAGTTGATTATTATGTTCAGATCCTCTCACTAATTGCACGATGCCCTAGGATTTTAATGAATTATAGAGAGTTGAATCATGTGTGCGAAAATTCTATGTGTGTGTGAAAAAGACTATTTTATTTTCAATAAATCAGAATTTTATAGCTGCGAGAATTGTAAGCTCAACGTAGAACGTAGTACATTAGAGTACAGCTGTACAAAAGTGGTCCGATCTGACCATTTTCTTGTCACTCACATCGAGGTTTGAAATTATCAAATAAATGTGCTCAATTGTTGAATTATTTGTTGTTGTGTTCAAGAGGTTGATGGAAGGTATTAAATATTTCACTCAAAAAAATTGAAAAAATAGTACGAAGAGACTGTTCTCCTAGTTATTAATAGATAACATTGCAAAGCAATGAAAAGCTGAGGAAATCCAGAACTGCGCTAGAAATTTGAGGTGTTACTAGGGTTTTAAAAAATGGTGAATTCTGACTAAAAATGAGAAATTTTGACTTAAAAATGAGAAATCTGAGGGTGTGTTGGAAATTTAGGTTTTAAGAAAAATGGTAAAATATGACCTAAAATTTGAAAAAATTAGGAGTGTGTCAGGATTTTCTTCGGCTGTTCTACCGATGTGTCAGAGGAAATCATCGGTTGTTTTACTGTGAAAAAGTGGGAAATCTTCGGTTTTTTTACCAGTGCGTTAGAGTGCGCCAGAAGGTACATACTATATCTACTATTATGAAAACATGAACTAAATTTTCCACCATTTTGTTTCTTCGGAACTCGACATTTTCGATACACACTACAAAGTGGGTACTAGATATCGAATAGTAAAATAAGGATAGTCGAATTTAAATGTAAATAAAATAAATAAGCAAGACCCGAATTAACGTAATAGGTATCAAGGAAATTTTTACCAAGTAGTTTTCAAAAATTCATCAATTTAAAACAATATTACCATTAGTTAAATTTAATTAAATTTTAATCATAAATTTTCAAGGCAAAATACATAAAATATAGAATTGAGAATCTCATATGAATTTCGATTTCATTCGATTTTTAGATCCCACTTTATTCGATTTTATGCGGGCACCTTACTGACCTCAAACACCTAATTCGATTTTTTCATTTATATCAGCCTTTTTCAAAAATCCGACTCATCTAATTAAACTTTTATATTGGTTTTTATTCGTTTAATTTATTCGTCTTTGACAGACTTTTTTTTATTCGCCTTTTTTTAAAATTATTTTATTTATGGGTCTTCATGTGACTCTTTTATCTAACTTTTTCTTTCCAAATTTATACGACTCAATTCGAATTTATCCGACTTCATACGATTTATTTATTCGACTTTATACGATTTTATCCGACTTCATGCGATTTTACTCGAATTTACCCGATTTCATACGATTTTATTCGAATTCATCTAATTTCATGCGACTTTATTCGAATTTATCTGATTTCATTCGATTTGTTATGATTTCATAACCATTATTTTTATACCTTATCCACTTTTACTCAAATTTACGTGTTCATATTTTAGACTTCATCTACGTAACTCTATACACAAAATCTAGGCTCTCAATGTAAGATTCAGGAGGTTTCATGACTTAAAACTGTTATAACTTCATTTCAAATTCACTTAAGAAGTTGTGATTCAGGTATGTTGGTATCTGAACTTCATTTAATCATTGAACATAAAAATCGAAGATTTAAAAACTTAGGAGGACCCTTCAAGTTTGCTCAAAACTTGTAAGACTGCTAATTTTGAGTCAAATTAAGAAAACCTATACGACCAAATTTTGAGTGATACTTTGTATCACGAAGGGGGAGGGAAAGAATATCCAAAATAAATGGTTTGAAGTGCAAATAAATTAAAACTCTCCTCATATTGTCTCTCACTCGCAATCAGGTAGGCTGCAATACTTGTCGATTTGATCAAAATAATATGGTATTTAATATAACGAAATTACACTTACTCAGAAATTCCAAGGCAATAGTAAATATCAAAAATTCGACTGAATTTTGAGAAATGTTTTAATATATTAACTGTGAAGTTTAAAATTACACACATGTACTATTACGTCATTTAACAGTGTCAAGTACTCAAGTGCCATCGCCATGAACGAGCTCACTCGATCGCGTTGGATGTAAAAAAATAAAAAGAATAGCTCGAGTTAAAGGGTTAAAAAGGTGTTTTGCCTAGCGTACGAACGCCACGTCATGCCGGGAGGAAAATTAAGCGTATATTTTTGATAAAGTCACGTTCTGTAACAATTGCCATAGGTCCTCTTAAAACTTCTTACAACCACGGTAAAAAATTAAATTACCCAAAATACGCGATAAAAACTTTCGTTTTAAAATCAAGCTTTTAACTTTGGTCGTTTAATTTGTTTTACTCGTCACGTTTATTCGAGTATTTTTTTTTCTCTCTCTCGATTAACAACAAATTTCTAATCCAATTTTATTCGTCGATTGATGTTAACTTTTTTTTTCCATCATATACGTTGAAAATTTCTCGTTATTTCATTCGTGGAAAAATAATTTTTTTTCGATGCATTAGCGGACTTTTTAAGCACACGTGAATAACTGAATAAGTAACGATACATACGCGTACGTACATAATTATACATACGTGTTTGATATTGAACAACGAAGATGGGTTAAGGGAGAGTAAAATGATGCGATTAACGCGTTACAAATGATTTTAAATTGAAAATTCGATTTTTTCCATACCAATGATTGAAACTTAATGCGCTTCATAAACGCCTAATCCATGCCACATGATGAAGTAATTATTAATTTATCGGATTATAGGTACACGATGCGATTGACTGCAGCTCTAGCTCCCTACGCCTTCGGTGATCTAATCCACGGCAAGGAAATTAGTCTACGCGTTAATTGCGATCGGTGTTTTTGCACTGAGTTGCGACAAATGAGTATGCTGAAAGGTTGATTTTTTAGCCAAGTTTTTATTAAATACTATTATATATGGTACTTATATAGGTGGGTGCAAAAATTACCTATCACTATTTATACATTGGATGCAACAATGTATTGTAATTAGATACGTAGATATGTATATTATATGTACCTACGTATATATTTTATATTTGTACCGCTATCAGATATGCTATAAACAACCCGAGACCCACTTTTATTTGAAGAGCTCGATAGATAGATCGTAGCATTTTGCGAATCACTGAAATATAACTTTATTGGGAATTTTGGAGGCGTAAGGAAAAGGTTGAACTGAGTTATACAAAAGGTATGGAGCAGTAATTCAAGACCCATTCGAAGTGGGTCTCAGATGGACAGTACCATACACAGGGTCTCATATTGTTAAAATTTGTACACAAACATGTAGTACAAGTAGATATGCTACAAACAATTGGAGACCCGATGTCAAAACTGGTCTCGGATCTCGGATTGATATTACCATATCCAACCTTGGGACTGCCTTTACCGCAGTACGCCTCCATATATATATATAGGTATAGTATGGTAAAGTCAGGCCCGATCTAGAAAATGGTGCTATCCTTCAGAGACCCAACGTTTTGTGTGTATATTTGAACGTACATAGCTTTCAATTTCATACAAACGTTGCTATCTTGGGAAGACCCACCTGGGCCTGACGAGGATAGTAATAAATCTGAAGCGTGTCTCATAAGAACGGTTGCATATCATTTGTATGCATGAATTTTGAATTTTTCTTACCCCTCTAAAGGTTTCCAATATGCTACGTTCAAGTGGTTTCAAAAAAGCTCGTGCCGGCATCTCTAGCTCTTTAAATAACACCGGATCTCGGAACGTCTGTTTGGTATCTACGGTCCAGGGCCTAACAAGGATAGTGACATACATATATATATATATCATATATATAAAGCTGCAAGGTAAAAAGTCGAAATTAATTCCAGAAAAAGTCGGAAAAAACTCCCGAGATTTTTCTATTGCACCTAGAAAGCTAATTTTTTTTTAATCGAAAGCTCATAACATGTACTATTGGTAAAAAATCTGAAACTTCAAAAAAGTAGACCCTAAAGCCCCCAAAATTTGAGATAAATTTAGAAAATTTTGGTTTTTTCAACTTTTCACCCAATATGTCCGTGAATAATAAAGTAGTCGCGTTTTTTTACATGCCATTTTAAAGAGGGTGGAATTCTGGACATTTCGTTCGCTTATACTTATATTCTAGGACTTGAACTTTTTGAGATATTATGGTTCAAAGTTGCGTAACACGTGCTTTTTGTTTTATAGCGAAATAACTCGAAAATCACGCATCCTAGATACTTACTACAAGCGAGAGAAATGTCGAGAATTCATTCATCTATAAGATGGCATACTTCAGTAATAACTTCACGTGTTGACACACGCCCCGTCGTATTTTTTGCAGGTCGACCCCTCTTAGCGGCTATCACCGCTTTCCTTCCTGGCTTCCTTCTCGTGACATTAGTATCAGGAATTTGTTCCTCCAACCATTCTATTTCATCACCATCCGACTCTAAAGGACTTTTATTTATATTTTCGTTTTTTCTAGACATATTCATCTATTATAAATAATTGTAATATATGAATCAATTTGAATTGAATTCTTGGAATAGTAGCATTACGATTGGTGGTAGGCAGGGTAAGATAAAAATGGTAAGGCAAGAGAATAATCGTGTAATTTGTATAAAAATATAGACGTCACTCCCACCCTTCATATTATTTTGAGCAAAAATCTAACTGGAGTTCGAGCGGTCCATATACTGTATAGTCAAAGGGTTTTCCCCGGGCCCATCCTGAAAGTTTCGTCAACCCTGAAGGCATCCACAGAAAATACATAATATTCACTTTCGTAACAATGAAATATTTTTCTTTCTCCCACACGTATGAATTATAATTCTGAAGAATTATCCCAACAGATATTCCATTAATTGAGAAGAGAAGGCAATTTATACTTGAAATTTATCGACATACCTAAATTTTTCACAAGCACAAGTACAATTTAATCGAAGTGATTAAAGTAAATAGAATATCAATTAAACCATAGGAAGTTCAGTCTTCATAATTCCCTTTATCATTATCGTTAACTTCTCGATACATCTAGATTACAGCCAAATTAAATATTTCATCACTCTTATCGATGATCAGGAAGCTGAAATGATCGACGAGGAAAGTTATTATCGCGAAGCACTGCCCAGCACTCATTATTTTAAAATTGTTTATAATGTGAACTTGTTGTAAGTATAAGTGGCTCTTATTTTCATTAAACAGGTGAAAAATCTGATTTTACATATTTTTTCACTGCTGAATTTGAAGCAGTTATCGATATCCAACTGAATTGGTATGGTAAACATTTCATTTAAATCTATTTTTACTGTGTTAATTCCAAATAGCACGAATGGGGACGAGTTATTATTTAGTAGTAAAAAAACAAATGTATGAAAGAAAGGAATAAACAAAAGTAATGGGAAATCCAGAGGTTGGAGAATACTTTAATGTACTGAATTTCTCAAAATCATATTTCCACATTTTCTTCTTTAGAAATTTTAGGCATAATTATGATGATGGTCTAGGTGATCTTTTGATTGCATCAGAATTTCGCATTTTATTTTCTATTGTTTTTTTATCTTTTTTTTTCATCGATTAAAGATATTTTATAATTAAAGTTTGGGTTGTTGCTTTGTTAAAAAAAATAAAAAATCTCACTTAGGTACTTATTTTGTACTAAACTCATTATCCAACTATGATTTTTCTGGACAGCATAATCATTTGAGACAATCAACATTCGCATCATTTTATATTTTTGTAACCCCGATGAGATATTTTACAATACTCTGACACGTAGCTGATGTCTAACCTTGCGAGTTGGTGTGAATGTAATAACGTAGCGAAGTATTATATTGTTTTGTATATTTCATGTCTTGCCTTCACATTGTGTGACGTGCTGTTTGTGTTTTTTCATTATATCCAAAGTGAAAGCTCGTAAAAAAGTATCGCGCCCAATTTTTGGGACGCCAACAAACTTGAGTTGTAACCTTCGCGTTTTATCATTATATTGTGATATTATGATGAAACACTATGAGTAGGCTTTTCTTATAGATGAAATAAATGCGAAAAAAATGGCGTTGGAGTAGTCGATTAAAAAATTATAAAAATTTTGGAAAAATGTAGTGTACGACAGACCAAAGATCTACAACGCTCCCATGTAGTATATCACAATATGATGGAAAAACGTGAGGGTTACAACTCAAATTTGTTGGCGCCCCAAAAATTGGACGCGATACTTTTTTATGAGTTTTTACTTTGGATATAATGAAAAAACACAAACAGCAAGTCCACACAATGTGAAGACAAGACATGAAATACACAAAACAATAGAGTACTTCGCTACGTTACTACATTCCCACCAACTCGCAAGGGTAAACATCAGCTATGTATCAGAGTATGGTAAAATATCTCATCCGGGTTATAAAAATATGCGGAGAGCTGCGCATATGAATATAAAAATTTTAATATCAGTAGAGTACTTACTTGTTTAAATTAGGATATGCAATGTTATGCGTAACACCATAATTGCATCAATTTTAAGCGATTTTCGCTTTATTTCAGTGATGGTAAAAACTAGTTGGGAATCACTGGGGTAAATATAGTCGTCAAATACTTTTTTTTTCATGTTTTTCACTTCTTAACAAATATTTCAGCTTATTAATAGTGCGAATTACGCGCAGTTTTTAAATTTTTCGATTTTCGAAAAAAGTTCAAAATTTTGGGTCCATTTAGGCAATGGTAAAAATTAAACTTGACGGCTGAAATTTTTATATCTTTTTGAGATCATTTCACAACAATTTTTCACTAAGCCTCCTTACTTTTCATAAAAAACCAAAATTCGGCCCACCCTAATTAATGCTATGTCGATTCATCTATGCTTAAAAATTCACCACGAATAGCCACTTATTCAAGATTTTATTTCGACCCGGAAGCTAAATTCTTGTTAATAAACTTACTTAGATGATCCTTATTATATCTTCGTTGAAAAAAAAAACTATGGTACCCTCTACGACGAAATAATTTTCTTCTCTCCCCATCACCTATTTGCTTTAAATAGATGATATGTATTTTCCTTGAAAATTAATGCAATTCGAATCCAGCATCCACTTCGTCATCAAATATTGAGCTATCAGATATCAGATAAGTCCTACTTCCCAAAGTGGAAAGAATGTAAAATAATTATCGTTGTACAACAATTATTCGAGGTAAAAGATTGTGGAATTCATTTCGAAAATCGAAGCAAATCATAAATCATTTTAACGTGGTGGAATAATATGTCATTAGATAACGAATATCAAAGAACTCTTCTTCGATAGCTTGATCATTATATTTATACATCCATTAGCCGAATACCAAACACAAGCATTTCATAATCATCGCCTTCATCGGTTTTAAGAAGGTTACTTGATGTAATTTGATTTCGAAGTTGATTCGATAATTTAGGGAAGGAATACTATAGCTTTAACATCTTATTAATTCACGTGATTTAGTTACTTATTTGAAAAGATATGAAACCTCGTTCCAACTTCTAAATAAAATTTTAATTAATTAATAAAGCACAAATGGGATAAAGGGGGGTAGGGGTGAATTTAAACCTAAATGAGGTTAGAATTAAATTTCAATTTTCAACTGTAAAAAAGTACAAGTAAATCATTCAATATAACTAGTATCGGCTACCTACTACTACGAATTCGACCCGAACCATATTTTCGCGACATATTCTCGCCATAAAAATGTTCATCCGCCAAAATAAATTCTAAAGATATCGAATAGGTTGTTTTGCTATATCAAAAAAATACTGCAGATCTAGAAATTCACCAAGAAATTTTATTTATTTTCTGTTTGTTTTGGATAGGCGGTAAATCTAACTACTCCTTCTGTTCCATTCGTTCCAACTTTATAAAAATATGCAAATTAATTTACTGATACCGCTATTACCTCTCTTTACTTTGATTCGGAGTGCTGTGGTAATTGAACGAGGCTTGGACAAATCCGATTTCTTTACCCGCGAAAGGGCAACTGGCATGTCTATCTCGGCTTCATTCACGAAATTCAACAATATTCGATATCACACAAACGTATTTTAATGAACAAATTGGCTTGTTAACTAATGTATAAAATTTTCAAACCATAAACAAAGTTTAAATTTATGATCAAAGAGAAAAACAGAACACAAGGTATATATATAACAAGACAAAATAATATGCAAGAGCAAAAGTTATCAAAGATGCGAAAACATTAGGCAATAAATCCAATCAATCAATCAATGTGTATCCCTTCGAAAATTCCCAGAGCCATGTACACCTCAGACAAAAATCCCCCCTTCTCTACCGAGTCGTCGAAAGAGTGGGTTCATCTTCCACCAACCAGATAAGTAGGTACCTATCTAGTCGATGTGAACAATATATTCAACGTAAAATCTCAAGTTTAGACGTATTTGATATAATATAGGACGATTTTACGCATTACAACGTACATTATGAAAACATATTCTGAGAATTAGTAGCTTTAGGTATATTTGTTTAAAACTCATACTTGCGAGTAAAACTTGATGGATAGGGTTGAAAGTTGGAGGAAGGTTAAGAGTAGTGATGTTTTAGAGATGATTAATTTTTAGAGGTGAGTTAGTGTGAGGAGGCATGAGTTGGGGTTTTTGGTTCACGCAATTCAAAACTGTTGTGATTTTTCTTACTAAAGTGAAGTACATTTTTTCACAGAATTTCGCAATCCATACTCATACTATCCCAAATTCACGAAACAAATCAACATGAAATCTCCCACACAAGTGACTTTCGAAAAAATACAATTTTTTTTTGTCAATTAAAAAATATGCAACGTAAAACAAATTTCTGTTCTTCCACATCACTATTCAGCGCTTCTTTTTTACACCTCGTATGAGGTTACAACACCACACAGGTTGCGTGGTTTGTGCGATTACTTGAGTAAAACTTAATACATCAAGTTGATAGTTGGAAGAAGGGTGGAGGTAGTGGAACTTCAGAACTACTGATTAGTTTTTGGAGATGGTCGGACGTAAGTTGATGTGAGGAAGCTTGACTTCGGGTTTTTTGGTTCTCGCGCGATAACTTGAGTAAAACTTGATGGATAGAGTGGAAACTTTGAAGAAGGGTAAGGGTAATGAACTAATGATGCTTTAGAGCTGATTAGTTTCTGTGCATGATCGGTCACGAGTTAGCGTGAGGAGGTGTAAATTTAACTTTTTTGGTATTCTCATGATAAGTCCGCGAAAGTGCTTTCTTCGGGTATTCGCAAGACTCAGCACATGGATCGTGGATACATAAATTAAGACAAAAAAAATATATATATAACTAATTTCATTGCAAAGGATTAAAATTTAAATTATTAAAAACAGACCATTTCAAGATTAAAGAAAACTAGACACACTGTGTCATAATAGTGGACTGATATACTCATCAGTCCCACTTGTACTGCATTACCACGGTCGTGACAACACTATCTAATAAATGCAGCATTTTCAGATCACCATCTCGTAATGGTCCACTGATCAATTGATTAGTGGCGTCTTCGCGTAGAAATGATTCCCTGAGATACGACGGTGCGAGCGCGCGAATGGCATAGCTCCAGAGTTCCCATGGATGATCAACGAAGACATAGTCTACGTTGTTTGTCGGGAATCCGCACCTTTTTATATTGTTTTGGGGAGATTAATCACCTCGAACAATAGAATGAGGTGTGCGCCGCTACAACGCTCGTCAATGTCGCTAAGGTGTAATCTGAATCCGCATATGCAAATGATTATCGTCATTTGCTAGCTGTGGCTACAAAAGAAGAGTTTTTGGTTTGTTTTTATTTGCTGATATTTATTAGGTCAAGTGGTTTGTCAGCTTAACGAGGGTTATCGTGTCATAAAAGAATGCCCCTAAAATGAGCTTAAAGCTCCAAAGCTCAGCTTCCCGTTGATAGACTCGCACCAAAAACTAATCAGATCTTGTTCTTAATGATCTACACCTACTGTAAAAATTTTGAATCGATCTGTCTAGTTAAACTGAAGAAAACGCGTTAGAAAGAAAAGGCTTCAACAAACAAACAAATAAATAAATAAATAAATAAAAAAACAAACCAAGATGACTGCAATAGTGGATTTCCGCATAAGCGGAAGTCCGCTAAAAACAAGCATAGGAGATTTTACATCAATAAAATAATATTGTTGACAAAGTCCAAAATGATTAATACTTCAGTAATAAAAAAAAAAAACTCTTAGGTTTCTAAATTTTATCAAAACGTCTAATCAAAAGAAGAAATTCCACGTTAAAAAAAATGGCATTAAATTTCAAGAAAAAAATGCATGCATGAATGAAATCTGACATTTTTTGCATATTTGTAAACGACGTTCATTTGAAGAAAATTAAAAAAAATAAACATGATTTTTTTTTTATCATTTCTAATAGAATCATACATAAAAATCGTGATGAAATACTTGTCAAATCTGGCACTTCGCTAATTGGACGGGTAAATGGTGTTGGAAAATAGGTTATCGCCAAATTTAAAATTCTAATTTATTTATCTATGTTGGTACCAATGACACAGGCGAATTTCACGAGGTGTATGAACAAAAAAAACCTGATGCAAACCATTATATCCGATCTATATCTACACCATAAACGACGATTTAACCAATGTAATGGGCAATAATTTTTCTTTCTTTTCTTTCCTTTTTTTTTTTGTTTCTTGTTGAAATCAAATTTCAAGTATTTAAATACAAACTAATCATATTAACAATAATGACAAAGGTACTTTGAACGAAAAACTTCAAGTACAAGCATGAATGCAAATTATACGAATATTTTCATCGTTTATATACAAATGAGAATAGTAAAAATTCATATGCACGTGAAAACGTATAATGATGATACAAGATTAACCTTGAAATACTATATGCGTGTTAAAACTTGAAAATTGTTTTTAAAATTATAATTTCGGCTGAAAGGTGTTAATCACTAGATAAAAAAAAAAAAAAAACTTAAGCAGCCATGTCTCATTACTGGAGCAGTTTTTAACTAAGGCTTGTTTTGATTTAGTAATAACCTTTCTTAACCGTTCATGACTACAGGACACACCCAATACCAAGTCTGAAAACCCACTACCCTATCCTTTGTATTGGGAAAATAAAAACAATTCGCAGATCGTTTCCAACATTTTTAATTGTTGCATCTCAAAGGGCGAAAAAACAGATGCTGAAAAATTACGAAAGGTAAAAAATTAAATACGAGAACGCAGATATTCTCCTACATTCAAGAAACTCATGAAATATAATTTCACAGACAGAATACTTAGAATCAAATAAAAACTAAATATAAAAAAAATCCTCTAGGTATCGTTAGTGAAGAAACAAAATGAAAATTAAGTAAAAAAGTTCACAGGCGTGGTTATCTCTCAATACTTTCCAAAAACACTTAAGAAGTTGAATTTAGTACAAACGTAGTATTTCTTGCCATGAAATAATCATGTGAACAGATATTTCTCAAATTAAAACTATTTGAGGGTCCTCAAATTATCTTCAAATCTTGATAATCCGCCATTTGGATCCATTTCGACTCAAATTTAAGAGGTCATATTCTGGTCACTAACGAATCCTACACACGAAGTTTGACCTTTCTACGCCGATTTGGTGATGAGATATGGAAGATTCATGAAACTTCCCGCTGCATTTTCCCCTCCAAAAACCGTTTTTTGCTCTAACTCCCCTCCAAATTCACATAGGAAGCTAAAATCAGAATAAGTTAGTCACTTTCGCTCATTTTATCATATGACATAGCAATAAAAAAATTTTCGACCCTTCGTGTACCCCCACCACATTTTAAGTTCGATAACCTGTCCCTCTCCCCTCCCAACATCATGTATGGAAGTGAATTGGAGATATAGTATACTTCTTATCCCCAATAATCATATGAGTTCATATTAATTACATTTTTACTAACTTAAGGCTCCTCAAGCTCTACTCAAATTTTGATAATCCGCCATTTTGAATCTATTTTGATCCAAATTCAAGTGGTCATATTTTGGTCACCAATTAACCCTACATACAAAGTTTGACCTCTTTAACTTGATTTGGTGGGAAGATATGGAAGATTCAAGAAATTTCATGACTCAAAAGTCAAAATTTCCTCAAAAAGCCGTTTTTTGCTCTAACTCCTATTAATATGCACTTAGGAAGCTGAAATTTGGATATATAAGTGTCCGTGATTCATTCTTTCATATGAGATCAAAAACAAAAATTTAAGCTATTTACCCCTTCTATAGCCTCCCTCAAATTTGAGTGATCCGCCATTTTGAAATTTATCGAAAAAACAAAAAAAGGTTCTTCTGCGAATTTTCAAGAATACGCTCTTGCGCTACGTGTGGGGAAAAAAAATATATGTATGCTACTATCCTTGTCAGGCCCTGGACTGTAGATATCAAACAGACGTTCCGAGACCTGGCCTTATTTAAAGAGCTAGAGATGCTCGAGTGAGCTTTTTGGAAACCACTTCAACATAGCATATTAGGAACCTTTAGAGGGGTAAGAAAAATTCAAAATTCATGCACACAAATGATATGCAACGGTTCTTATCATATACACTTCAGATTTACTACTATCCTTGCCAGGCCCAGGTGGGTCTACCCAAGATAGTACCATATCCAGGACTTCCCAACGTTTATATAAACCTGAAAGTTATAATTATACGCTCAAATATACACAGAAAACGTTGCGAGACCTAGCAACGTAAGATCGGGTCTTGGAAGGATAATAACATTTGTAAGGTCGGGCCTGAAATATATATATATAATTATAGTCACTTATAAAAGTCAGCTCCCGCTATGTAAAAATGCAGTTATAAGTTGGCTCCATGTGAAAGTGGATACCGTATATGGAGCTGACTTTCACAAATTATGCATTAGTTTCGCCAAGGCGCGCTTTATCCCAAGGCATACTCGCCAGGAGGAGCCAACTTTCTCTATAAATGCATATTTAAATATACAACTCCATATACGGTATCCACTTTCTCATGGAGCCAACTTATAACTGCCTTTTTGAAGCATGGAGTCAACTCTCACACATCCTTATAATTAAATTTTCCATCATAACTTCTATTCTAATTATCGATTTAATGTATTTCTTTCACTTATAAAACGGAAAAATAACATTTAACTGTTTGCGGAGGCAAATAGCTCTTACAACCATTTTTTAAGGTGGATCCAACTTTCACTGTTTTTCAAGGGATCCAACTTTTATACGTAACTCAATATATCTATATATATATGTGTGTGTTCAAAAATGCCATTGTAAGATTCTCGATCATTTTATTTTAGTCTTTTAATTTAGCCTATTTATTTCATTATTTAATACAAGCAGAATTTGGGTGGCTCTGCAACTGTACATTTGTGAAGTGGTCCCCGATTTCCACTCCTTCTACTCTACTGTTAACTGTTTGAAGGAAATGGATGAGTAAACAAATAAATAATTCGAAAATTGAAAAAAGAAAATGATAAACCAGAAAAATTTTATGAAATTTCCTTCAAAATGCTGAATCAATTCCAAAATAAAAAATAAATAATTACATAAACAACCAACAAAAAATAAAACAAAATAAAGAAATTCGAGAATTACCCTATTTCCCTTAAAGAAAAAAATACAGCTTATTCAAGACTCTAGAAGTACGTCGCTAGCTACATCACCTATCGCGAAGTATATAATTTGGTTTGTACCGCAACCAGATTAGACCGCTGACATTGACCATAAGTTGCATCCAACAAGTCAGGGGCAGTTGAGATTGTTTCAGGGTTGGCGGAATTTTCAGGACCGGCCCGAGGAAAATCATGTGTAGCGGCCCCACGACGTAACTGTAAAATTCCCTCTCCTTCCCAACAACAATGAAAAATAACAACATTACTTTGAGGATATTATTAGCTGAGTTTTCAACTTGAATACTATAGGTGTTACAGCCCCTGATTTGGGAAGGGAAAGTCGGGTAGAGTGGGGTCATAA
>VFXL01000445.1:0-32657 GCA_009761765.1 Phenacoccus solenopsis | reverse complement strand
AAATTCATTTTTTTTTTAAATTTATCCTTACTAATTTTTCACGTTCTTTCCTATGGTAAAGGCAGATTTTCGCAACGCAAATTATTTTTGGTAGTTTCTTGAGATGTGGTGTTTTTGCAGTCAAGGATTTTTTTTTTGAGATGTGGTATTGTTGCAGTAGGGGTGCGATATAGAGATCTACATATTTCGTTGGCTGAGATCAACTCATCATTATTCATATTATACCGTGCGTACAAGCACTTTAATAAATGTTAAGACTGATATATTCATTTCGATTGCATTTGAAAAAATTAATTGTAAATATCTGGAAAAGATATTTTTTTGCTCATTATACTCAAATCACTTCGACACACTGTATTTGGCAGATGTTTTCATTTTTTGCCCAACTGAATCTAGAAATTTCATGTTGAGGCAGGTTGTATTTTTTTCTTTTACTTCCCGCAGGGCTGTAATAGGGGATCATGTTTCGTTTCGTTACCGTTCCGGTATCCGTTTCTGAGTCATTCCCTTACGTTCCCGTTACCTTATGTTCCAATATTGGATGTTCTGTTACATTCTGTTCCGTTCTTTACCCCTTTTTTTAGTATGAGTTGAAGTCTCGTCTTCTTTTTTATTTTTTTCTTATTGATGATAGTGATGGTAAAAAATTTAAAATTTAAAAAACATTGAAAATCAAACAATAAACATTTAAACAATGACTCAAAGTTGCAACACAAAATGACTCACATTGTATGAATCAACGACAATGCACTGAGCAGTTTTGCCATTTTTTTTTTTTTTTTTTTTTTTTTTTTTGAAGACTGATTGATAATTGATTGAGTTATTCACGGACGTTAACTATAATACCTGGATATTTGGCTGCGTGTAAATAAAACGGCTCTGAAATAGAAATATAAGCCACGCCCACCGCAACGTTGCTTTAAACAGTATTAAAATTCAAAATTTTAAGCCACCACCACCGCAACGTTTTGCGATCAGCCAAATATCCAGATATTATAGTAAACGTCCGTGGAGTTATTGGTTCAAGTTGGTTTACAAATTTGAAAACGTTTATTGAGTCATTCTAAGTTAAAGTTACTTAGAGCCTTTCAGACACTCAATCAGTAAGTTTAGGTTACAGTCAAGGACTCAGGGTAATAATACTCAGTCACTTTGTGGTTAACTCAAGTTAACGGTTAGCGATCGAGTTACCATACCCTGCTTTTCACAAATTCACAATTCTACTATGGTACTAGCCACTAGGTATTAAAGTTAATTGAAAATGATCAAATTTGAATTTCACATAAAAAAATGTACATTGCATTGGGCTTAGAAGGTAGGAAGCTAAAAACAATTTTGCCAGCATTCAAATTTCAAAAAATTAAAACATTGTAAAATAACAGAACACTAACAAAATTGATCCGTTACGTTCCATTACGGTCAGTTCTAAAAAATTTCGTTCCGTTCTGTTACGTTCCATTCCGTTACTAAAATGAGAAAATTGGCCGTTACGTCCCGTTATTCCGTTATGTTCCGTTACCGTTATTACAGCCCTGATTTCCCATATCTTAATGTTTTGTTTTTAACTATCGAAACTGTGCTAAAAATTCTTTCAACGTCTGTTTTTAAAATAGGTAAAGCCAGAATTTATAATATCTCCCTCAATAGATGAACATACCTAAATACATGAAAATGAAGCTTATAACTGTATTTAGTAAGTATTCACTTGATTTACATTGTAATGTACTCGTACTTATAGCTATATTTTTATTACAGCTTATTTTGCCTCATCGTTGTTTCTAAATCTTGTGGAGAATAAGAACATTGATGAACCGAAAACTAAGGTAAGGGCAATAGATCTATATAATTATACTAGGGGGCTTCGCTCAAATTGCCTTTTCGCCCTTTTGTGGCTCCCCTCCCCCTCCCCTAAACAGTTGATGATTGAATTTTTCTGAACAAAAAAGGTACATGTGCGATGAAAACTGGACTACTATGAAAGAATGATTTTGGTAATAGTTCTCTAAAAACTAAGTTGGCTGTGTACAAAGACTTTTTTCACACTTGTTAAAAGTTGATACACAAAAGGTTTAAGGACTTCACCTTCCCCCGACTCCCTTCCCAGATCAGGTATGTTGCAATAGGCAATAGCTATGGTTTTCAAGTTAAACACTCAGCTAAAAAAGATATTCGAGTAATGTAGTTTTCGAGATATTTCATTGTAAAAAAAAGCACGCGTTTCGACTTTCGAAACTTTGAACCATAATATAATATCTCAAAAAGTTTGAGTCCTAGAGTAGAAATAAAAAAAAAACCAAGTCGAAAAAATTTGCAATCAGCTAAGAAATTATGATTTTTGGTAGACGGCGGCAACACTGATTTTTGGTGCAGTTGAAACGCGTCACCTCGTCACCGCTAAACGCACACACTAGTACACTTTATGAGCTTTCGATTAAAAAAAAAAATTAGCTTTCTAGGTGCAATAGAAAAATCTCGGGAGTTTTTTCCGACTTTTTCCCGATTTAATTCAGACTTTTTACCTTGCAGCTTTATATATATGATACCTTTCTGTAGTACTTTCTTCCCTGTTAGGTAAATTTCTCTTATAAAACTTAACGTAGAGTTTTCTTTTTGTTTTCAACACCGATGTAGAAATTTTATTCTGGACTTTATACTTACTTTTCAACTTCTTTTTCAATTAGATTACTACTTTACACCGAATCCTAATACTGGTGTAAGTTCTCAGATCACCACCATACCAGATTCCGTTGCTGATGTAAGTATAATATTTCTAGACTATAATGTAAATTTACGTCACAAGAATTCTTAAAGTGTCATAATATATCTAGATATTGCTCCTTTTCTGTGGTACCTATTGTCAGAGACGGGCCGAGTCTTGGCACTCTGAAAATCTAAAAATGCCGACTGGTATTTTCAATTTTCCGACTACGATTGATTAATTTGTAATTTATATACGAGCAATATCACATTTATATTTACCTACGAACTCAAAGAACAAAAAGAAGCAATTAAAAAAATCAAAGAAGCCAACATCTGCAGTCGTTTTTCAAACTGCCTGAGGAGGTGATACACTGTACAAGTTTAATTATTTTGATAATGTAAAAAGGGATATTTCTGCATCATTTTGAATTTTGGTGAATAAAAACGAATGTTGAATTTTTAAAATTATTATAAATTATAAATCATTTATTTGCGATGATATGGCTTCAAACTGCTACACACATTACACCCTTTAAAGTCACGAAGTAATTTCTGAAGATAATACAAAAATCAGAAAAGAACAAAAATGTTTTTTAAATGCAAAACTAAAAATATAAAGAATATCTAAAAATTGATTTTTTTCAAATTAAAAAAAAAACGAAAGGAAATTCAAGAATTAAAGAAAACATTGATGAGAAAATAGATAAATTTAAAAAAAGTCCATATTACAAAACAACGTAATAAAATAGAAACATTTTTATAAATAAAAAAAATCCAAAAATTAGAAAGCAAATAAGTTGGGAAGTTAAAAACTAAACAATAATATTGTTAAAAATGAAAATTCGAAAACTAAAAAATGCAACAATGAAAGATATCATGAAAAAAAGAAAAAATTATAAAATGAAAACAAATGTACAAAAATGGAGTAATATTTCAAACTGAAGATAATTGCTAAAATACCGGATGATTATTTGATTGGAGCACCCCAAGCGCAAAAACCTTACCCTCATAGAAATAAATTATATATTTGAATGATATTAGCAAGAATAAATGGCATAAATAAAATTTATTTAATGCTTAAAAGCCTCTATCGTAAAATAAAATGCAAAATTTTAAATTATACTTTTATTGTCAAAAATACACATAAATGTATTGAATTGTTTCACCTTTAGCTAATTTTGTCTCTATGGGTGCTCGAATCAAGTAGTCACCTGGTACAACGAAAAAAAAAAAATGAAAACCTAAAAACTAAAAAGCTAGAGAAAACCCAGATTCGAATAAGTAAAGGAAGAATGAAACCAAGGCGATAAAATATTCAACAATTTAAAACACAACAATAAAAAAAATAAAAAATTATGAAAAAACCATAAGTTATAATTAAAAAAAAAAATCAATAAAAAAAATAATAAATCCAAAAATGTTAAGTAGGATATTTTTTTGTTGAGAATGAAAAAAGTTGTTATCACTCAAGGGACTGAGTACTTCTCCAGTTTCCAATTCTCTAGCATTATTTTGAGATAAATTTAAACCATATAATATCAACTGAAATTGAACTAAAACAATATTAATTTTAATGGAACATCAGTTTTCATTAATCTCGTTCATTTCCGATATTCATTATCTCCTTCTCAGATGGCGACATTACCACTCCTAGTGTAGCCGAAATTCGGGAATAAAAAAGCTTCGAGCAGAGTGAGCAAAACAATGCGCAAATACATATGTTTTTTTGTTTGATTTATTTATTTATTGTTAAATTTTCGCTGTTACTGAGACAAGTGAAACAGGAATTGTTGAATTTTTCTCACTAGTGGTGGAAACTATCAATAGCACTATCGATAGTATCGATAGCTTTTGAAAAAACTATCGAAAAATATCGATAGTAAAACTATCGTTTGGCTATCGATACTATCGATACTATTTTTGTATTTTCTTCGATAGTTTCGATAGTCTCAGTAAACGGCTTAGTTCATGCTTACCAGGCTGAAAAATGAAATGAAACATCAAAAATGAAAAAGATACTGGCGAAAAGTAAATAATGACCCTTTTTACTTCTTTAAATCTTTATTTGGGTAATTCTCTGAAAATGTCCACATTTCTGTAATCGATGTTTTTTTTGAAGAATTACGATACAATTGAATTTTTTTTTTTTCTATATTTATATGAGTATCTCCTCTAACTTTCCCATCGATTGAAATTGTCCTCCACCCCCCTAAATGGGGTTTTTTTCAACCCAAAGGTCAAAAGTTCCAAGGCCGTGGCATGTAAACGGCCACGTTTTGAATTTTCAATGTCACATAAATGATATTAAATTAATATTTTTTTGAGGAAAAACTTAGCAAAGTTGCTCAGGATAGTTGAGTGTGTATGTTAACGCTCGAAATGATGTCCAAAGTTTCCCTGCTTGACCTCCAGGAAGGTTCAAAGACCTGTAAATGGTTTATACACTCCTAGGCCGTGGCGTTTTTTGTTTGCTTCTCCTGCGGCAATGATTTTATAATTCGTTTTTCTTTGCGGTTACAATGCTTCCTTGACATCATGAGAATACACTGCCAGCATTCGAAATGTGAAATGTCATTTATTTATCACAGTCGGAAAGCAAAATTCGTAAAAATTGTTGATTCCCGGTTTTTGTGGTATTAGGCCGTGGCTTATTCTAACTCAGCCATCAAATGTCCTAGGAACCTGGAACAAAAGGGATATCGAAGATTAGTAAGTACATATAATATTCACCTATTCAATATTCTCTTAAATTAACTGTTAGAAGCTCCTTAATAAATTTTTGGCGAATTCTCTTAGGCCGTGGCTGGTTGGTTTTCATCTTAGGCCGTGGCGAAGTGTTTTTTTTTACGACCACGGCCTAGGAATTAGTGTCTTTTTGCCATTCTAAATCAATTTTAATGGGGATACACTAACAAAGATGTTATTAATTTAGGTGTTAATGGCTGTCTCTCGAAAAAAGACACTAGTTCTTAGGCCATGGTCATAAAAAGACACTTCGCCACGGCTCAAGATTAAAACCAACCAGCCACGACCTGAGAGAATTCGCCAAAAATTTACTAAGGAGCTCCTAACAGTCAGTTTAAGAGAATATTGAATAGGTGAATATTATATGTACTTACTAATCTTCGATATCCCTTTTGTTTCAAGTTCCTAGGACGTCTTACGGCTGAGTTACAATAAGCCACAAAATCGAGAATCAACAGCCACGGCCTAAGAAGTTCTTAGGTTTTGGGTAATAAAATTTCAAAAAGTCCCCCTACCCCCCAGGGGGACATGACTTGAGCCGAATGGCATAAATGACATCAAGGACACATATACTCACTATCCCAATCAAAAAAATTCCCAATATCAACTTTTTTTTTCAGAAAAATAAAGACATCGAAATATGGACATTTTCAGAGAATTACCCATTTATGCTCTTTTAAAAATTTTCTGCATGTAAAAACTTGTAAAAAATAATAATCGTGCATAAAGTTTTTTATTTATTTATTTTTCATAATAGTAATTTTTTCAATTTTGGAACTATCGATAGCGATTTATCATACTATCGATATTATAGATGGTGATATTTTTCATCAACGATACTATCGATAGCAAAAAACTATCGATAGTTTCCACCACTATTTCTCAACAATGTCGATTTGCCGACTTTTGCCGATTGTGCAAAACCTCTGGGAGGGTGATCACCCCGCACACCCCCCACTTGGTCCATCCCTGCCTATTACTCCATACAAAAGTTACATTGTAAAACTCATTAAGATGAAATGATATAATTTTGTCTTTTAGATTCATGCATTACTGGAAGTCTGAAGGCCAAGAATCCAGAAACAGTTACCGTTTAGGTGTCGCAGAAGCAGGGCAATATCTTGTCCCGGAAATAAAAGCCTTACGCCAAAAATTAGTAAGTCTAAAGTGATTTTTTATCAGTATACATGTGAATAATAACCTCAGTAACGTAATGGATGTCTGTACAATTCGGGTACCCTTTGAGTGCTAAATTCCCTGCTAGATTTTCGCATATTATGGGTTGGTAAAAATGATGTAATGTGGCTGTGATATCTGATAACATGATAAGAAATTGGAATTTAATATTTATTAATGAAAAAACAACTGAATACCTACGAACTAGCAAAATTTAATTAGAGAAATTTATTATAAAAAAAAAACACAAAACTCGTTTTAAAAAATAAAATTATTTGCGCGATTATAAACACGACGTTTCGCCGCACTAGTCGGCATCTTCTAGTTTTGTGTTTTTTTATAATAAATTTCTCTGAATATTTTTTGTTTTTCATTCTTCTTACTGTTGATTAATGAAGAATGTTTTACGTAATTAGCTGAGTTTTTAACTTGAAAACACCAGCTATTACAGCTTACCAGACTTACCTGATTTGAGAATGGATGGTTGGGGGAGGGTGGGGACTTCAAATCTTTGCGTTTCAGACCATTTTAATAATTTGCCAGATGTCCACCGTATATATATATACTAGCAGCGCTTCGCGCTGCAAGCTGGTGGCTCCGCCCCCAGGCCCCCATTGGTGGCTCGCTGCGCTCACTCACATCGTTTCTTTTTTTATTTCTCACTCGCTTCGCTCGCTCGATTCGTATCAACTCTTTTCACTTTTGAATAACGACTATTAATTCCATAAAGTAAGCATTTTTTGTTTCAAAGTAGAGAAATATCCATTTTTTCTTTCAGTGTAGTGAAGACGCGGGCATATAGAATCGGCCAGGCATAAAAAATTATCAAAATTATTGCTGTGCTATTTATTCTGAAAAGTATGCAATATATGCATTTGGTAGAGGTTTAAGGTGGTAACATTTTGCAACTGGACATTTTTTCTTTTTTCTTTTTCTTTTTTTCAATTTGACATAAACTGATTTTGTACTACCAAAAATCGAGAATTGAGAAATTTCAAAACAAAATGATTTCACTTTTATTGCATCTTCAAAAGAATTTTTTCTTGCTGCATGAAGATAAATTGGACTGCATTACGCAACAATGTTCTAAGTGAAATGAGGCGCCATAAACTTCAACTACATCAAGTTTCTGATGTAATGTAAATTATAACAAAGCCAGTCAATCAAACTGAACAAATTTTGCTTGTTTGTCTTTGAAATTATTTAAATATCATGAATGATTTTATTCATTACCAGTTTTTCTCATTAAAAACAAAAATAAGATCGATCAACAAGTCTATGGCGCCTCATTTCACTTAGAACATTGTTGCGTAATGCAGTCCACTTCCTGTATTTTCCATTCCTGCATAAGAAATTTATAAATTTTTTAATTCAAGTTACACTTTTATCCATATTTATCGAAAAAGTCAAATCCGGGCATAAAGAACCACAATGTTAAATGAGTTGGTAATAGTTATAGAAGGCCAAAAAGACTACCTAAATACCAAAATACCGCGATAAATTTATGATGCGTCATATGTATAACCTAAATTTGAAGTTGGTGAATGTTAGAATGGCTCCAATGTAATATGTGCTCTGAATGAGCGTATAAAGAGTGCACCAGTTGAGGGGTTATGACAATATCCATTTTATGAGTGCAATTTTTGGGTAGATGCTGGTTTCACTCGTAAAAATATATTTTTTTACCAATTTAGTAATTTTATAATCGCTTTGTTATCATAAAGATTCCATTTCAGTTATTTATTACTGTGGTTCTTTTTGCCCCAGCACTTTGGGGATGGAAAAAATAGTGTTTTGGCAAACTTCAAAGTTGAGTATCTCAAAGTGGCTTTTCAAAAAAAGTTTTCACATATTCTGAAGAAGAAATGTTTTTTCTTCATAATAAAGCTGTTCCCAGATGTTTTTTGGAATTGCAGCGTATTTTAGAGCAAACTAAAAAAAGTGGTTCTATATGCCCGAGTCTCCCCTAAATTTATAAATTGATTTTAACACAGATTTATAAGCCTTTCACAGCCGAATTATTTCTTTTTTTCCATGTGGATGTACAGAAATGATGTGAAAAAAAATTTGTTTATCATCAATCATCATGTTCATAAGTAATTAAACTTCTTCATAAGTAGAGTATTTAAGGCTCTATTCTACATACACGATTGCATACTGGTTTGCCTGCTAAATGATCATTTTCGTACCTCCTTGATTCTCAAATACGACTTATCTGTTTCATTTGAAATTTGAAATATACATCTATACTAAGAATTTGAGAAACTTCACAGAAGAATTTTTTGATTAATTAATTATTTGTCGAGAAAAACGAAAAAATAAACTGGGTTTCGAGGAGGCCATATTTCACAGCTTAATATAACCTTATAAATTGGAATATGAATTATTCGTTCTGAACAAATTAAAGAGAAGAGCCTTATCTTCATTTTCCAATTTCAAAAGTTTTCATAAGTAACTCACGAAGAACTTCAGTTTCAAAAATGTCACTTTTTGGCGTTATCAATTTTGGTTCCCATGTAGATAACATACAGTGCCTGCAAAGTTTAGTTATACTACAAAAAAGAATCACGTATGTGAAATGTACCCTTAAATCAAATTTAAAAACAAAATCTTTGGGTAGTAACAATGACAATCAACAACTGGCATGTTATGAAAAAATTCTGATGTCATCAGCCGTTGTGCTAATCCACGCTTACAAAAACGTGTACTGAGGTTCCAATTTTGGCTCTAAAACTCATCATAATTGCTCATATGAAAAATAATGTTCATTTTTTTCCTGTTGTAAAAGCACGCACGTACGCAAATGTGTAATTCATTTTTTGAAAAACAACAAATGCGCGTTTTATTTCAATTTTTTTAAAAATTAAAATTTATAATTGGAATATGAAGTGCATAAGGAACACAATAAAAAAAAAAATCATCGAGTAATTTATACCTTTTTTTTAACGGGTTTAAGCATAAATCAAAGCGAGTATTTAAGGCCGAACATGTTTACCTCGTGTAACTCGCGCCTGGCGAACGCGAAATATACCAAAAAGTTGGACATTTGCCAGATGATTACAAATGGTCTGAAACGCAAAGATTTGAAGACCCCACCCTCCCCCGACCTTCCCTTCCCAAATCAGGTAGGCTGTAATAGCTATCGTTTTGTTAAAAACTCAGCTAAAAAAAAAAATTATTTTATAGAAGAAATAGCGATTAATACAAAAAAAAAAAATATACATAAGTGAAATTTTCAACCGACTTGGAAGTAATATTTATTGAACGACAGCCTCCATGAAAAACCAAGGTGTTGATACGATCCAAAGATTGAATTCCTGTATACCCAAACTTCGTATTTTGGAATGACAAAAAAACCAAGAACCGATGGTCATCCCCTTTTCGTAGGTGGCCAAAATTCTATGGTAAATTGTAGGCCATTACGCAAAACGTAGGTAAATGATATGATTTTAGAACAAAAAAAAACTTCAAGCTCGTCGTAACAAGAACGCGAAATACTTCACCAAATTTACATTAAAGAAAAATGAAATAAAATAACAATCGACATGTTATATGAAAAAGCACGTTAATTAAAGCATTAGCACGCATAAGAAATTCATGATATTATGAAAGCAAACATTCAAAATTTTAACATAATTTACAACGTTAATACATATATGAATATCATATTAAAAATAATAAGACGATCAAATCGGAAGGTAGAGTACGAACTGCCACATCAAAACATCCCAATGTTAGGCGACAGCATTAAGCAAAATCCTTATCTCTTTAGGAATGTATGGGGGAGAGATTTCATAGGTAGGTACCTATTTATAACAAATATTCGTACATTAACGTACGAAAATTGGAAAAACCTACCCTCCCCGACCCTCTCATCCCAAAATCAGGTAGGCTGTAATAGCTCTGTATAAGACACTCGTACCTAATTCAGGCAATATTTGAAATTTTCAGAAAAATTATGAAAAAGTTCTACGTATCATTGGTACCAGGTCAAAAGTTGAAGATATGGTAGAGAAACTGTACCCATTACGAAAAAACCCTAAGACAGGTGAACAGATCTATGGAAAACCTGCCTCAAGCTATTGCGATGCGCTACATGAAATGCTTACTTCAAACAACATTCGATTCACCCAAGATCCATTCGTTTGTATGTTACGTCAACGGCTGATTGATAATAATGTTCCAGTGTCAGTCTTTATGAAGTTTATAAGGTGGCTATACAGACAGTTTAGCGACAAGGCTTGCCACAAAATGGCGCAATTTTCACCACCGTTACCTCGCTATGATAATGTCAAAGAAATTAAAGAAATGCTGGAATGTATTGACGTCGATCAAGATGTACCAGCGCTTATCTGCGTACAGATTGTGTTGCAACCTTTAGATATGCCTTCAACTGTATCAGTTGATACAACACCAAGTACATCAGTGCTTACAACATCAAATACATCAGTCTCTGTAACACCCAGTACCGCCAATAGGGAAGAGTAAGAGGGGCAAATTGCCCCGGCTTCAACTCCAGTTCATTACACGCCGATCGAAATGTACGTGCTGAGTGCGTATATTCCTATTCCATCCTCTATATCCAGTCCATTATAAATTCATCAAATGAACAGCAGCAACACGTCACACCTTTGAAAATGCAAGATATCATTAACTAAATCTGTTGCGTTGCTCCTTCTCAATTTCGAATACAGGGCTGTAATAACGGATCGTGTTTCATTCCATTCTCGTTCCAGTATCCGTTCCTGAGTCATTCCGTTACGTTCCCGTTACATTACGTTCGAATTTTGCATGTCCTGTTACGTTCCGTCCCTTTTTTCAGTACGAGTTGATATAAGTTATGAGTTGGAGTCTCGTCTTTTTCTTAATTTTTTTTTTATTGATGATAGTAATAGTAAAAAATTTAAAATTTAAAAAATATTGAAAATCGAACATAAACATTTAACCTTAGAATGCTTCCCCAAAAAAATATTAGCTAACTGCTTCCCTGGGGTGCAAATGCACCCCAATTTATTATAATAGCTTAAGAACTCTTCAAAACAGAATCTTTTGCGAAACGTCTTATTCTTTTTGTGTGGTGAATAGTTTACTGTAATGAAGTCATAATAATGATGTTTGCCTATTCAAACTATTGAAGGGGGTGAGATACTGTTTGAGAAAAAAAAAAAAACTGAAAATAAATATCTCGAATATGGGAGTTGTGTCAGCATGTAGAACATATCATGTATTGTACATGTAGAGGGGGTAGAGGTGAAAGAGGAAAATAATTTAAATTAAGTGTAAATTATGTGGAAAAAATCTTTTTTTTTTTCAATTTTCACGAAGAATAACTTTTGAAAAAACCCATCAAATACTAGTCTTCGTTCCGTACGAACCATGGCGCTTGCGTGATGGCATTGATGAGAAATTCTTCATGTGAATACACATAGGTACTTTTTTTAGATTTTCCGTCCGACTCAAAATGGCGGATCACTCAAATTTTGAGAGGGGTGTAGGAAGGACAAATGGCTCAAAATTTTTGTTTCTGATCTCATATAAAAAAGTAAGTCACGGACATCAACATATTTGAATTTCCGCTTCCTAAATGCATTTGGAAGAGAGTTAGAACAAATAACGTATTTTTTGAGGAAGTTTTGAATGAAATTTCTTAAATCTTCCATATCTCCTCACCAAATCAATTTAGAAAGGTCAAACTTTGTGTGTGAAGTTAGTTTGGCACCAGTATATGACCACTCGAATAAAAGTCAAAATCAATCCAAAATGGCGGATTATAAAAATTTGTGTAAAGCTTGAGGAGCCTCAAATAAGTAAAAACGTTATCAATATAAACTCATATGTTTATTGCTGACATGAAGTATTGTATATCCCAAATTCATATTCTCACATGATGTTGGGGGGGGGACGGGGGAGAAGGAGGGGTTATCGATCTCAAAATGTGGAAACTTTTTTCTTGTGCTGGTATCATTTGACAAAATGAGCCCAAGTGACTGAACTATTCTGTTTTCAGATTTCAGCCTCCCAAGTGAATATGGAGTGTAGTGATGAATGAGACTGTTGAGTTAAAAATAAATAAACGAGATAGGAAAAAACTTTTATTCACAATTATTAACCCGAACATACTTTGAAAAATAACTTCTTATAATTAACGTCGTATTAAATCCGCGAAGCTAACTGGTCTGACCAAAGTCAAGAGGGCCTAGGTAAGAGAACGAAAATAAACATGAAAAAATGTAGGCAAAATACGTGACCACACTGTTTCTTTTTTTAAAATTTTATTTGAATAAATAAAATGTTTAATTATTACAATTTAAGTTCGTGAATTATTTACAAGGGAAAAACGGTACCCTACAAAAAATCGAAAATGTTGATAAAATATCACGATAGCTTGACCTTGGGATGTACATTTATAACCAGCTTGGGGCAGTGAGGATCGAGCAAAAAAATTTGAATCGTTCCCATTCCCTCTTGTTTACACTTTTTGATTGTCAATTGTCATTTGGATGGCGTTAAATAAAAGACGAAAAAAATTTATCAACTTGTATAAAAGATAGAAAAATTTCTTTCGCCCTTCGCACGTTGTTTTTGTTATGATTTTAAGACATTTTATCTCGCTTAATGCGTTGTATTTATTTTTACCCATTATACCAGTAGGATGACGTTTTCATTTAGCAAACAACAATAAGGGGTGGTACCTATAATGCAATTTGTGAGATTTTTTTTCAAGCACAAATTTGTGTTATCTCAAGCTTCTATTGGTGATTCTCAAAATTAGGTACCACTCCTTCACCCTCAATGTGAAAAATATTGTCATAATGAGTTCCACGACGTAGAAAACACATATTTCGATGTACCGCATGCCCATTTACGTGAGTTTGTAGATGTTTTCCTACATCCCATCCCCTTCAAATGTGAAATTTTAAATGTGAAACTTTGTAAAAATTTGAAATATAAAAAGTCATTGTTGTTCATGAATAATGCTTGAAAGTATTTATTAAACCTACTTAAATTAAATGATGTGATTTTTATGTGAATTTCATTAAAAATACGTGATTTTTTCAAATTTTCTCCCCCTTTGACCCCCTTTGCCGAGCCTTTGGCAACACTTTAGGGCTTGCAGACCTATGTGGATTCAGCGCAAAAAATCATGTAGTTTGACACCAATTTCAACTTTTAGTATTTTCGGCCGAAAGTTCATGAAAATTGTGAACTTTAGAGCTTTCGCTTTCATCGAAGTCATTATATCGAGTTTCTAATCCTTCGCAGATGTGAAAATTTTTTCGAGAATTTAATATACTGCCGATATCTTGATCAAACAGGGAAGGAAATTCATTTCGCAACTTTTCGCCGTTGGTACTATCTCTATAAATCGTACTTGAATGTTTAATTTATCATACTTTCGGGAACCAAAGAAATTAGTTTCATTATCGACATCGTCCGCTAGTTATGTGAAGGAAATCCTAGTGACTTGACGTTGAACTACTCGTACATGATTTTTTTTCTAATATTCAACAAAATTTTAAGCCTGCCTATCTACTGAATTACAAGTGAATCATATATATTAACTCCCCATTACTCGCATATACATTACATTACATAAAGCTTTATTCGGATATACGTGATGACATATTTACAAAAATTCTTAAATTTAAACTTTAAAAAAGGTCACCCGATTCTTACATCTAAATTTAAAACGTCATCCGATGCCTGAATTACGAGCGTAGCTCTCCCTCTACCTCGCTCATTCAAGCCTATGTTGGTCTTTTCGACCAATTTTACCACCATTATAAAACTGTAAATTCAATAACTGAAGCTGAGGTTCTGCAGCGTAATTGTGGACAATTAAGTGTAATTGTACGCTCTAAGGAGATATCTGCTGAAATTAAAAAACAGCAACTAGAAATTTTTAATTTCGAGATAACAAAGGCTTAGCAATTAGTTTTTTTTTTTTTTAAATGAAATGTTCTTCAGCTGATATGATTGGTACTCCAATTGACTGAGCTCTTCCGTACTTTTCATCGCAATATTAATAATTATAGGGAAAATGAAATGAATTTTAATTCCAGTAAAATATTTTTAATTAATTATTTTTACCCAACGCATGATTATAAAGTGCATCGATAGGTAATTAATATGTTTTTACTAACAACTTATTAAAAGGAAGATTTTAATATTTTGCAGAGAGGTATTGATAAATTACATCCCCTTAATAATCATGTTTTGGGTAAAATATCATACGCCATACAGGAAAAATTGATTAGAAATAAGAATGATCGAAAACACCAAGGTGCAAGTAATCTTGGTGAAATCGATCAAAAAAACCGCATGTGAGTAATAGCGGCTATGCAAAAGGAATTTTGTTGTGACCGAGTGTAAGCCTCTGTAATTACCTAGTATCTTTATTCATCGTTTTAATCATAGCTGATAGATTACGTCTGGCAATTAATAAATAATCTTTAAATTTCGCTCGAGGTTCGAGTTAAATTCTTCAGCTTCCACGCCAAAATGATCGCGTATGTCGAGATGCGGGGTTGGTACAAACGAAGAGGTTTGTGGTACAAAAGTTAGGATTTGTGGTACAAAGCAACACAAACGTCTCTTCTTTTTGGCGTAATTGGAATTCTCATCATTCAGTTTATCAACGGCGTAATTGAATTAATTTTTACTCTTTAATGTGAACGAAATGAAAATGTTTATCTATCGATAATTTATCGAATTAGGTACTTAATTATTCCAATTTGATAAGTATAAGCGAATTGAAGAAATCAGGAAATAATATTTTTTCATAATATTTCAGATTGTAAAAAGTGACAATGTAAACCAACTTCATATATCATTCTCACAGAATGTATTACAACTATTTTTACATCTCATCGTATCAAATTATCTCCAAAATCATTTCCTCTTGTTGGAAAAAAAAATCGTAAAAATGTTACACAAGCTTGTGCAAAGACCCTACCATTGACTTCTGCATGTGAAACAAATCGACCTTTTCAACAAATGAATTATCAAATAATACTTTAAATAGATTTAATAGAACACACTATACTGTACATTTTTCACTACTGTTACGTTAGGTATCTACTTAAATTAAATGTTACACCTCATAAGTTGAAAAATGCAAACACACAAGGTCCATTTCGCTGGCTCCGCCCATTTCAAGGTGGGGTTTGAAAATAGTGTCAATCGTTTGGGCCCCCTCCACCTCTTTATTTAAAAAAAAATCTATGGGCGGGGCTGGAGAAATGCTGCCCCACCCATCAGTGGTGGGGGTAAAAAATATGTCAATCGTAGGTCCTTCGTTTGTGCACGTTTGTGCACTCATTAATTTCGTTTGCGCTCCTCTCCATTGTTACATTTTTGTAAAACTTCAAGGCGGGGCCTGGTAGCATGCTTTTCAAGGAGGGAAAATGCATTTATTCGACTGTAAAGAAAATTTTCTATGTCATTTGTTTATGCTTTACATGCAGAGGTTTTTGCACTTATTACTTTTATTTTAACCTAACCCCACCCATTTGTACTTCTTATTGATTAGTTTAATAGAACTGCTATGCCTGTTGTTGACCATTTTGAATATGTTGTTTTTGTTTCATTTTTATTTACTATATTATTGGATGTATACCTGTTGGCTCAAAGTTTTTGTTTTTCATCGTCTTCGGCTCGTGCTGCATCTGTATCGCACTCGTTGTAAACACACACTTTGCAGCCGAGTTGCGTACGCTATTTTTCACAACTGGTAACTTCTTTCTAAATAGTTCCAAACATGCTATTGATACTATTGACAAGAAGCGCGCTCTATATTTACTAAATGTAACTATGTTTATAGAGGTATATCCATTCACTTTTTTACACATGTGGTGAAAAAAACCACATTTTTAATCATTCTGTACACGCTCACTTCAGTTCGTAAAATCAATGGTGTAATGATGTACTTTAAATGTATCAGTTGTAAAAAAAAAAAAATAAGCAGCCATGCCGCATTACTGGAGCTGAGTTTTTAACTGGGGCTTGTTTTGATTTAGTAATAACCACGCTCAACCGTTCATCACTACAGGCCACACCCAATACCAAGTCTGAAAACCCCTACCCTATCCTTTCCAAAAACACTTAAGAAGTTCAATTTGCACAAATGTAGTATTTCTTGCCATGAAATAATCATGCGAACGCATATTTCTCAAATTATAACTATTTGAGGGTCCTCAAATTATCTTCAAATTTTGTAAATCCGCCATTTTGGATCCATTTTGACTCAAATTTAAGTGGTTATATTCTGGTCACAAACTAATCCTACACACAAAGTTTGACCATTCTAGGCCGATTTGGTGATGAGATATGGAAGATTCATGAAATTTCCTGCAGCAATTTCCCCTCAAAAGCCGTTTTTTGCTCTAACTCCCTCCAAAATCACTGAAGAAGCTAAAATCAAAATACGTTTGTCACTTGGGCTCATTTTATCATATGACACAGCAATAAAAAATTTTCGACCCCTCCTGTACCCCCACCACTATTTTAGGTTGGTAACCCCGCCTTCCCCCTCCAACATCATGTATGGAAGTGAATTCGGGATATAGTATACAACTTATCCCCAATAACCATATGAATTCATATTAATTACATTTTTACCAACTTGAGGCTCCTCAAGCTCTACTCAAAATTTTGATAATCCGCCATTTTGAATCCATTTTGATCCAAATTCAAGAGGTCATATTGTGGTCACCAACTAACCTCACACACAAAATTTGACCACTTTAACTTGATTTGGTGGGGAGATATGGAAGATTCAAGAAATTTCATGACTCAAAACTTCCTCAAAAAGCCGTTTTTTGATCTAACTCCTCTCAATATGCACTCAAGAAGCTGAAATTTGGATATGTTAGTATCCGTGACTCACTCTTTCATATGAAATCAAAAACAAAAATTTGAGCTATTTGCCCCTTCTCCAGCCCCCTCAAAATTTGAGTGATCCGCCATTTTGAAATTTATCGAAAAAAAAAAAAACTATTTTTGCGTATTTGCAAGAAGAGTTCCTCACCGAATTTTGAGCGAATTTTATCCACACCAGCCTGCGCAAAGTGAGTGACACAAAAAACGCAATTTTCTCAAAAACGGTTTTTGCTAACTCGCCTCAGAATGCACTTAGGAAGCTGAAATTTAAATATGTTGGTGTCCGTGACTCACTCTTTCATATGAGATCAAGAACGAAAAATTTGAGCTATTTCCCTCTTCTCCAGCCCCCTCAAAATTTGAGTGATCCGCCATTTTGAAAGTTTTCGAAAAAACAAAAAAAATACTTCTGCGCATTTTCAAGAAGAGTTCCTCACCAAATTTTGAGCGAATTTTATGAATACTCGCCGGCGCTACGCGTGGGGGAAAAAATATATATATATATAGTGATCTATGGTCAAAGTGGCATCAGTTTGCACATTCCTCAGAAGTGCATCTAATGTCACATTAACGACACCACAATGGCGAACGGAATGTATAATATCATAGGTTTTCTTAGAAACAAATTTTTAAAATGATGCCACTTTACCTGTAAACATCAAAAAAATGAGGCTACTACGACCGTAGACCGAAAAAAATTTTTTTGTATGAAAAATAGAATATTAGTGGTAAAGTGGCATCACCCAAATAACCACACCAGTGACGTCATGACACAAGCTGAATCGATGAGCAATGTGATGGTAAAGTGGCATCAAAAAAAAGATGCCACTTTGTAAAAAAGATGCCACTTTACCTGTAGACGACGAAAAATGATGCCACTTTATCCATAGATAAATCTATATATATATATATATACGTAAATCTATCAAGGTGAGATCCGATTAAAAACTGGGCAACCTGAGATCCGACTCAAAATTTACAAATTATGGAATATATAGGAAGGGTAATTGCTTATTTATAGCATCTGATACATAACCACCATAGAGGGGTAACAAATTCTTAAAATAAATTATTTGAGAAGTTTTGAACAAGGTGAGATCCGTAAGTAAAGTATGGAAAGCTGAGATCTTATACACATATACAACCATTTTTGACGATAACGTTTCGATAAGTCGAGATCCAGCAACGTTGCCATAAATATTGTATGGTAATTTCGTGTATTTTTTTTATTTTATTCAAATCTAATAAAGTATACTTTATTTGAGACAAATGTTCATGTGGACAGTAGGCTAGCAAGTATTTACGTATTAAATATCTATTTTTTTTTTATTTTTTGAGCGATTATTGCATTTTGATGAACATGTGAAAAATTTTTATGCGTTCATTGTGAGAAGTGAATTTCGATGCAGCCTACTTTTGTAAAATTGAATAAACTATACATGTATAAAACATGGATTTGATGAAAGACGTAGGGAGGAAAGTGGAGAAGTGCACAGAAAGTGATTTACATGAATTTTGCTAAAAATACGGTTAGAGCCATTTTATGGAGTTTCTCAAATATCATTTTTTTTAATAACCTCAAAATAATGGTTCACAAATTTTGAGAGGAGCTGGAGAGAGGGCAAATTCCTTAAAATTTTCGTTTCTTTTTCAGACGAAAAAGTAAGTTGCGGACTTTAACATATCCAAATTTCAGCCTCTTAAGTATATTTTGAGGGGATCTAGGGCAAAAAACAGCTTTTTGAGGAAGTTTTGAGTTATGAAATTTCTTTAATATCTCATATTATCTCCTCATCAAATCAACCAAAAAGTTCAAATATTGTGTGTGGGGTTAGTTTGGCACTATGACCTTTTGAATTAGGGTCAAAATCAATCCAGAATGGCGGATTATCAAAATTTGAATAGAGCTTAAGGAGTCTCAAAAAACGAGGATTTGAAAAATATGAATTTGAATGATTAATAACGATGAGAAGTATGCTGTATGCTAATTTCACATGTGATTTTGAAGCGGAATGAGGAGGGTGGTTGTCCTCAACATTTTGTGGGAGTAAACGAAAAAACGAAAATAAACGGCTTTTGGAGGGGAAATCACAATGTGATATTTCATGAATCTCGCATATTTCCTCATCAAATTAACCTAGAAGGGTCAATCCTTGTGTGTAGATTTGATTGGTGTCAAAATATGAGCCCCTTGAATTTAAGTTGAAATCGATTGTAAATGGATCCCAAATAGCGTATGTCCAAAATTGAGTCAAGCTTGAGAAGCTTTAAGCAACTGAAAAGTATGAACTTTTCCAATTTTGGAGGACAAAAAATTCTACATATTTCAGATTAAACTTCTCGGTGTTTTTAGTACGGATAAGGGGTGATGAATATGGGCTATAAGTTTGAGAAGTTCACTTGACAATATTACCTCCAAATATAATCAAGCCCCGATTAAAAAGTGAGCTCCAGTGATGCGGCATGGCTGCTCACTTTTTTTTCATTTTCAAATAATCTAAGACAGTAGGAAGAGGTTCTCTGATTCAGATATTGAAGTTATATAGAAATGGAATTCACACCTCAATTTTTTTTTTTGGTCAAGTAGGTGTATCAAAATGAAATATATAATAAAATTTTGATTTTTCTGAAAAGAATTCTATATGAAGTTATCGAAAAAAATATAACAAATCAGCTACCTAAACAACCCAACAACAATAGAAAACCTGTTTAAATTCCTTAAAGCTACCAACCTCCTATCCAAAATCTAAACACCGCCTCTGGCCTTCGTTGCAGAATACGGCAAGTTAATGGAAAAAAGTAAAGTAAAGTTTTTAAAATAAAATAATTAAAAAATAAAACACAAAAGTTAAACTTTGTTCGTAAAGTAAATTCTTTAAAATTTGTATAGCATGGCAGTTTTCCCAGAATTATAATTCTATACATTTTTGCAAATTTTGAGGAAATACCTCTCTCCCCTCAGGGAATAAATGGGCATTTTAGAACAATTGCAGCTTTTATTTCAGGATTTATAGCGTAAATTATGTCAAGAAAAACAGCTAATAGTGAGTAATTTTTGAGACTTTAGAAAAGCATAAATACAAATGGGAAAACTTCAAGCTCCGCTCGACACGTGTTAATATTATTCTTAAGTTATGAAATTTTTAAAGGTTTATTTTGAGTCCAAAATGAATAACTTGAGGGGGAGTGAGCATGAAAATTCGACATCTTGAAATATGGTGCTACCTTAAGGGACAGTATAAATGTGTATTCGCTTTATGTATTTAAAACTTGATATTTAATTTTTTTCTTGTTTTTCTCCCTGGTTGTTAATTTTTTCCGGCAAAGTGAGCACGTGCTCTCGCAAATAATAACAGTTTTTAATTTTAAAGCTTTCGACACAAAAAAACTTTATTTTTAAATATCGATACATAACGCGTTTTCGGCAAACAGACCTTTTCAGTGCAATAATACAGTATCGATATTTAAAAATAAAGTGTTTTTGTGTCAAAAGTTTTTAAAATTAAATACGTAAAACAACACTGAAGAAAAACTTTTTTTCTTGAAAATAACAATTTTATGTGAATTTTAGCCATTCAAGAAGATTCGTTTTTTTTTTGCATCTAATTTTTTTATTCATAAGCTTGATTTTTCTACAATTTCTTCTTGTTTTTTTTTTTCGAAAAATGATGATTTTTAGCATTAACCTCAAGGTTTGACATTTTTCTCGAATCTCATTTTATTTTTAGTTTTCTTAGAGATTACCTCAAAATTTGAAATATCCTGAATTTTGCTTCTCTTTTTCCTTTAGATTCAGCTTAAAGTTCGCGTTTTTTTTTTCGAATCTCAATTTATTTTTAGTTTTTCAAAGATTACCTTCAAGTTTAAAGACTTTCTGATTTTTTTTTCCATGAAGTCAGCTGGAAGTTCAAAATTTTTCTCGAATCTTGTTTTATTTTTATATTTAAAGTGCTTATTTTGTCAAAGTGTCTTAACAACATAAATAATTTTTACAAAATGATTTAAAATTTATTTTAAAGTATTTTACAGTTGGTAAACGGACTCTTGTTTCACACGATTATTTTCTCGTTGCTAACTGGAAGAGTTATCTTTAAGTAATTTAAGGTAGTGCAAAATAGACCTGTTTTTGATTTCATAACAAACACTTAATTTGATTTTATTTCAAAACGTCTTGCTGCCTAAAGTATAACGTATTCGTGATTCAATACCGAATATAAGGAACGGAAAGATGAGATCCGCGTTGTTGCCGAATGCGCGGATCTCATCTGTTTCGAAACGTAACACTTAGATATACTCTGGTAGAGCGCTCTCTGCAAAACAAACGTCGAACTGACTTCGTATATGTTGGCCGAAAAAGTGGAAAGATGAGATCCGGGCAAAAATTGGGCAATGCATTCCTGATGGTATCCTGATGCCAAAAAACTCGATATACACGCTAAGAAAGGTGAGATCCGATTTCGGATCTCACCTTTCCAAAACGGAGCTCACCTTTCCACGAAATGTATATTTTGGATCTCACCTTTCGGAAATATAAATCTATATATATATATACCAAAAAGTTGGACATTTGCCAGATGATTACAAATGGTCTGAAACGCAAAGATTTGAAGACCCCACCCTCCCCCGACCTTCCCTTCCCAAATCAGGTAGGCTGTAATAGCTATCGTTTTGTTAAAAACTCAGCTAAAAATTATAATAATAAAATGAGGTAAAAAAAATAAGAGAAAGGAAAAATCGGTAAAATATTTATAACATTGAAGCTAAAGATCCAGTTCTGTATCATCTCATGCGTTTGATCATTTGTCTTCCATGATTTGAAGGATCTGCTTGTAAATTAATGCATTGTTAAGCGAGGTAAGTAGTCTCCTTTTACCATCTGAGAATTAATGAAGAAAACACTGAAAATTATAACGAAACGATATGGAAATGATTGATTTATTTATAAATAAAACATTTCGTAATACAAGGAGGAAATCTAATAAAATTTATTATGATAAAATTAAATTGATTTTATTTAAATAATTTAAAAAAATTATCTGATTTAAACAAATTAAATTATAATTTATTCAAATTCCTGCAATCTTCAGACCTTCTACACTAAATTTAATCCTCCCCCCCCTTTCCGTCCGTGCCTCTGGCCTATGTTGCAGCATATGGCACATTAATGGGAAAAAGTAAAGTAAAGTAAAAACACAAAATTTACAAAAATATTCGATGTTTCGGCGTATCTCAACAGCATCATCAGGAACGTATACGGCTAAACGTCGAATATTTTTGTAAATTTTGTGTTTTTTAAATGTATATGTACTACAAGATTTTGTGTTTTTATAACTGTACATTCTTATAAAAAATTTTTTAATTAATAGATTAAACTAAAAAAAAATCAAAAGTGATGTGAAAAAAAAGTAAGCAGCCATGCTGCATTACTGAAGCTGAGTTTTCAACTGCATCTTATCCAAATTTCCAGATAATGCTGTTAACCTCTTTATGCATATATATGCACTACCGGAAAAGCATCTGAGAAATTCAGTTTTAGGATATGCCTTCGGAAATCACGTGAGGACATCTATATCGAATTCACTCGCGTGAAGCCTAAATTTTTATGATTCGTCATTTCAGATTAATTTTGATCTAAATTCAAGGGATCATATTCTAGCATTTGGTAAAGGTATATACATATAAAGACGAGTCATGAAATTTTCTAATATGATTTTTCCAACACGGTTTTTCTCTCCCTCTTCCCTATCGAGTCACTCAGGAGGATCGAAAATTTACGAACTTTCATTTACTTTAAAAGTATTATGATAATAATTACGCATTCTCCTCCCATTCGGGCCATTCCCCTACATCACCTGTGAAGGTGGATTTTAGATATATATGAATTCTATTTATCAAGTTTGAGCTATTGAGGTTACTTAAGCCGTCCTCATATTATTACCATTTGCCGTTTTGGATCCATTTTGATACCGTATTATGATGTACAACTCACTTTAGGTACAAACTTTGAGCAGTGTTTGTCGATTTTATGAGACGATTGAACTCACAAACTCTTCACAAAGTAGTTTTTTGCTTCAACTCCTTTTCAAATTCGCTTAGGAAGCTTAAATTCGGATATGTTGTACGCTCAAGTCACTCTTTCACTTGAGACCATGAAACATAATTTTAAGATATTTGCCTTCCCCTTAGCCTTCTCGTAATTTGAGTAATTCACCATTTTGTAGTGAATGAAAACCCCAAAAAAATTAATTTGTGTCTCTTACCAAATTATGAATGATTTTTGTTCATATCAGCTGGTGGTATGAGGGAGAAGTGAGAATATGTAGGCTTCACGTGAATATTTATGAAAAAATTAGACATTTTCTTTATAACACCAAGACCTTTTCCTAAATCAGGTAGAGGCTGTGGAAACCACATTTATATCATTTTCTATTTTTGTAAATTTCCCTAAGAAGAGAACACTTAAAATATGAGCTTTGTGAGCTTTTTATAAAGTCTACGCCCAAAATAAAAATAGAGAGGCTCTGAAAGAAATCTATTCGACTTTTTTTTTCTTGAAATTTGGGAATTACTTACTTTTGAAAAATTTAAGTGATTTTCAGCTTGTTGGACATATTTTTTTCCAGGTACCTACTATATATAATATATATATATATATTATGTATTTTTAAAAGAAAACCTAAAACTTTCACTAGCGCTCGGGGGGGGGGGTAATTAACACTTGCTTAAGTCGTATTGTTATACTGAAGTGTTAATAAATTTCAATTTTAATTTCAAAACATTATACAAATACTTAATAATAATAAGTAATGATGAATAAAATAAGAAAAGAATTGGCAAAGTGATAAAAAAAGAATGAAGAACCCAAAGTTTGAAGTTACGTTTAAAATTTTCAATAATTTTCCCATCTGGTTTGCGATCATTTTTACAAAGGAAAAGATATATAGCATCATACAAAACCATATTACTTTTTTGAGAAGCACTGAACATCAAGTATAGAAAAATTTTAACAACGGCTCGGATATATTTTTAAACTTTACTTTTGGTAAGGAATGCAATGCGATGAACCAATTTTCAAAGGAACAGAGAAACTCGTCATTTTTTATCATTTTTTTTTTTTTAATTTTCACTACTATTGCAAAGCACTAGAAGAAGGGATATGAAATCCAACACCACTTTAAAGTTTAGCTGAAGACATTTATAATCCGAAGTATCGCCTTTTTTGGCGTTATATAAAGAGAAGTAGTTTCGAAGTCTACACATTTTTAGCATTTACTCAAAAAAAAAAATCGAGTCTGTTTTTCTACTTTACTACACGAATGTAATGAAAAAATGAGAATTTTTTGCATAAAGAATTTAAAAAAAATTTTAGTTTCGAACTCTATTTGGCATTTACGATTTCTTCTTCGTTAGATATGTTGTGTATATATTTACGTAAATCCTATTTTGAGAGACTTGCAAATCTTTCTCTCTTTCATTTCCTCCAAAAAAAAAAAATCAGCCGAATCTAGAGTAATTTTTTAAATATCATATTATACTCGTACTATTTTTGAAAGTTTAGACTTCTTTCTCCTTTCTTAAGGAAAACACAGTATACCACAAGGAATTGCAATTTCCTTTTTTTTGGGGGTGGGAGGGAAAGAGGTGGAGGAAATTGTATATCTAGTTTCCATTTCTGTAATTCATTTGGACTGTTGTGTACCTTTATACGTAGAACGTAATTAATACGTAGTCATATTATAGGGTGTGTAATGTGTATCATCTTCTACTCATAAAAATACTCAACCCATTTTTTCTCTTACTAATTCTCAAGTGTTTGAACGCAGTAATTTCAAGGATTTACAAAAGATCAATAGCGAAGTAAATTCTTCGAAAATACCGATCCCAATCGAGTACTATTCCGTTTTTGAAAATTTCAACGATTTCGAAATTCGAGCAAATATTAACGATTTTTTTCAGGATTACAAGAGAACGAAAAATTAGGCGTGTATTTACGACCTTCGACTCGGTGATATTACGGGCAATTCAATTCGTTTTGCAGCAGGTATCAAACTGTACACGTTACATGCTTCTCATTCCATTAATCACTATTTATATTCCGCTGGCCTCAGTTACTCAGCCACTCAGGTAACTAAACATTGGCCAGAATACGACTCACCGTTGGCTAGGTTAATGGCATTAAAATACTTACACCTCGTCGGTATGCGACCCCAATGCTGCCGAACATCTGCTTCGCAGGTATATCGACTGGTTCTCTATGAACGAGTGTTCATTTCCTCGCCATTGTGGTTTCGAGAATATTCGACTCGAAAAACTTGCTCCCTACGGTTGCGAATAGATTTCATCTTCACATCCCTATCGTTCTTTTCATCGTCGAAATTCAGTTTCGAAAAATTACTACCAAAAAAAAATTGTATCGTCGCGAAATTTGAGTTGGACTGCGAATCGAAATAATAAAACGTTATTGTTCCGTAAACACAATTAGCCCGGTAATAAAATCGCACCGAACGTAATCTCGTCGAGCATGAGAGGATAATAAAGGTCGAGCCGGGTCGAGCAATCGAGAAGTTTCGCTTAATTCCAACGAATTAGCGAGTCGCCGTATTTACCGAACACCGCGCTATTTCTTTTTTTTTTTTCTTAATTTACATATATCGTAAACAAACATAAACCGCGATAGGAGAGGAGCCGGTGATAATTGGAATCAATAAATAAATCCACCGCTCGTTACAACGGCTCAAAGACTGTTCCAACTTCGAACTGAAAACACACTTGGTCGCGGTTTAAAATCGTTTAATTCCGCATTTCTCGTCGCGTCTGTATTAATAGAGTGAATTTACGTTTCGGTTTCTTTTTCGGTGTTTCTTTTATTATTTTTTTTGTCGGTGTTTTACACATAGAATCATGTCAGTTTCGAATGTTCCACTGAAAAAATTATCCAATGGAGAAACCATACCGGCTCTCGGTTTGGGTACGTTTGCGGTAAGTTCCAACAATTTTTACTCATAATATACCAAAGTGAAATTTTAGATAAGTGAATTCGTGTTTTTTTTTCTTTTTGTAATTTTTATATTTAATTTTTTATTTCTTCAACAGGGTTCCTCATTAGAAACAGCGATAAGCACAGCTTTAGAAGTAGGATACAGGTTATTTGATACCGCTTGGGTATATAAAAATGAAAAAGAATTAGGAAAAATATTAAGACAAAAAATAGCCGATGGTGTTATTAAAAGAGAAGATATCATTGTTATTAGTAAGGTGAGCTTTATACATATTTTACAGACTTAGTAACAACTCGTTCATTGAAAATTTGAGTGGTATAAGTTTTTTGCATTTATACTTTTTTTTTTTTTTTTTTTTCATCAGTTTGTTGTAGTGGCGTCTGTAACTGTCATAGTTTTTACGCCACTGACGAGGAATTTAGGTTTAGGTGAGGTGGAAAAGGTTACTTCTTTTGAGAAAAGTGAGGACTGTATGGATGTACGGAAGATAAAAATATTATTTATTCGGAAAATTTAGATATTTATATAATAATCAGGTATTTTTGTTTACTGGAGATTGACAATTAAAAAATAAAAAAAATTAAAAATTTGATTGTAATGTTAATGGGAAAAAGGAAAGTAAGTGAGTAAAGAATTTTGATTAATTAATCGTTAAATTTTTTTGAAAGTGAATCCCAATTGTGGGCCGGCTTATGTGTTGAAAATTTTACTTTTCAGTAAAATGTTTTTTTTTTTTTTTTTTTAGTAATTATGTTTTTAAAACTTTCATTTTGATTTCGATAAAAATATCTGCACTTGTATGGAAATCTCTATATTAAAACTTGAACTTGGTAAAAATTGAAAATGTTAAATGAAAAAGAAATTCTAAAAAATTTGCATAATATGAATCGGAAAGACCGATTATTGATTTAATATTCAACATTTTGTATTATCTATTTATATACTTATTTTTTGTAATTTTCATGTTCTGTAAGCAAAATAATTTGAAAAAAAAAAACATGAGACGTTCGGATTCCTACTCTTATATTAAAAAATAAAATAAATTGCAATCATATCATATCCATATTATTTATACAGTAATAGTGTTGAACTAATATTCGATACCAAAGGTTTTAGCTCGATATTCACTCAATGAACAATTCGTTCAAAATAAAATAGAAATGTTAAAAAATTACCACATTTACAATTCTTATTTCTTGAAGTTTAATGGGTAATGAAATGTTCTATGCACCTATTACTTTTATTATTGTTGTTGTTTTTGAAATATTATAATCAAAGGGTCTCTCCTGATAAGATAGTGAAAACGGCCCTTGACCCAAATTCGGGCACAAGTGGTCCTAAATGTTGCCCTCGATGAAAAAACTCCCCAAAAAAATTTTTGACCCCCCCCCCACCCTTCCTGAGAAATCGACTCCCATATGTCGAAAATTCAATATTTTTTAACTCTGGATGGGATGGATGAAAAATTTTGAAAATTTCACCATTGATAGGCATTATATAAATACATTTGTGGAAATTTTTTCAAATTTTTCGATTCATATTTTCTCGAATTTTTTAGGCTTTGAAATTTTCAAAAAATTGTAAAATTTTTTTTGAGGGGGTACATGACTGAATTTTTTTCCATAATTAGCTCGTACTCTAAGATACAACGTGATAATATTTTCAACCCCCCGAAAGGGGGTGGAAGTTGGTCAAAAAAAATGAAATGTGTAACAAGAACGTTCCTAAATTCACTTTTTTACATTTTTTTTGCGAACAACGCGTTTTAGAGAAAAAGTAGCGTAGTAATAAAATGTTTCTCATTAAATTCTCTACAAGAAAGGGTCTTATAATTTTTTTCGTATACCCATTAGGGGAAGAGATAGGGGACTACAAAGTTGCTCCTAATACTAATAATTATTATGTATTACACTATCGCAAAATCAGTAAGGACTAAACAAGAAAAAAATGAAAAAAAATAGAAAATGAACATTTTGGAATAAAGGCGAGTTACTTTTCGACTATTGTGGCAAACTTCTGATTGTGGATTTCACAATAAGAATAAATAAAATTCCAAATAATGATGGTGAAGTTAAAGTAGTACCTATAATAGTTCAGTCATATTACATACGAGTACACTTGTCGTAACTTTTATTTTTTTAATTTTCGTTCGTATTTTCGTTTTTTTCATTAACGTGCTATGTACTACGTTTCGCTCAGAGGCACGAAAAGGAAAATTTAAATTAAAGAAAGGAGGCAAGATTCAAGCAGGAATTTGAACAGTTTGATGAGAGTGTTATCATCCTGTAGAATATCCGGAAGAGAGTGAGAAAGGATATATGTAAAGCGAGCGTTTTCGTATAAATGACAGTTTAAAAGGATATGTTGGATCGAAATAGCCTAAATCTTGAAAATGGGATTTTGAAGTAATTTATGCCTACTATGTTTTATAATTATTCGAAAAATAATTGCAACTGAGTATCAGAATTTTAAAATTTTGTAAAATTGATTTTTTTGTTTTTTTATATATTATTTTTTACTTTATCTAATGAGAAAAAATTCTTACGATGATTAAAAATTATTTTACACCTTCTTTACAGCTTTGGAATACTAAACATAGACCCAAAGATGTGCTGCCCGCAATCAAAAGGTCATTAGAAGATCTCGGATTTGATTACGTTGATATATATCTCATTCATTGGCCATTCGCTTGCAAGGTAAAATTACATTGATAAAATCATATCATTAATTTAAAAATTACTGCTGCGAATCAGTTATAATTAATCATTTTATATTCGTAAGGATTTAAATTAGGTATATAGGTTAATCGTTTGAGTACATAAAAAGAAAATCTATGTTGTTGATGTTATACTTACATAAACGGAGGTAGCAATTTATGGTTTACTCACGTGCACGAGTAACTTCTTACTTTTTCTTCAAAAACTCCAAAGAAGCTATGTTTTTTCTTTTTTGGTTTTTTTTTTTTTTTTTTTTTTTTTTTGGAAAACGTTCATTTTTCATTTTTTTTTTTTTTCATATTTTTTGTGAAATTTTTTCTTTGCTTTTTCACGTTAAAATTTTTACAGTTTTTATAGGTGGAGGGTAGAGGTAAAGTTGATGATAATTTAATTGAGCAATACCTTGAAAAAAACCTAAATAGCCAGCCGTTTATATCAACAACAAAATATTTTCGTTTTCGAATTGAAAATTTCACGATGCGAAAAAATTGAATAATTTTAGAAAATCAAAATTTTCAGTGTTTAGCTTCAGTGCCCCTCTCCCCTCCCCTCTTTGTGATTTTTTTATTATTTACGAGACCCTATTTAAACAGTTTTCTATTGATATGGAATGAAAGAGTACTCGACAGTAATTAGGTATAAATTACCTACACCAATATGATTGCATATAATTACATCTATCTCGTGGTAATAATTGTTCCAATTGTGCCGCTCTCGACTTTACCATTTCTGATTTTTATCAGCATCATAAAATCGATGTATGCGGGTACAGCTACGCCTACTGCCTGTTATGCTTATCCCATTATCGTGATTATTATAAAAATAATGGCAAAATTTATTTACACGTCAACTGAGTCAATTACTGTAACGTAATTGAACTTGAACGATGGTCTAATTTCACTGGAGTGAAATGAAGGTCGAGTAAACAAACTGAAATTTTAAAAAAAAAAATCAATATTAAATAAGTAAGCAAATGCATTATGTAATTAACCATAATCTCAATCGTATCAAATGAATCGAAGCCGCGACGGCACATTCAGTAATTAAAAATTAAAGTTCAAGTGTTTCCTGTTTGCCAACGAAGATCGACTGTACCAAGTACATATAATATTCGATAGAGCACGCACGCTTTTATAAATTATACTGGTTCATATTATTAACTCGGATTTAATGAGCCGATAAAAATTATTGATACTTTAGTAGGTATAGGATTAATTGGAAACCGTATAAATATATATTTTAATTTACGTATGAGTGTATGTAGGTATTGTTTTATGCTGTGTAAAAATTGTTTTCATCGCATTATTCGAAACAACGATTTATTTCAGCCCGCTGCTAATGAATACGAACTGCTGGATTTCGAAGAAGACGACGTACCGTTGGAAGATACGTGGAAAGCGATGGAAGAGTTGGTTAGGGCGGGCTTAACTAAGAGCATCGGCTTATCAAATTTCAATAGCACTCAAATTCAGCGAATATTAAATATCGCCGAAATAAAACCGGTGGTCAATCAGGTGTGTACTTAGACTATTTACTAGTGATGTTCTTTTTGAGTCAAATACGTATACGCAGTGGTGAAATGAATTTGGTATTTTAACCCAGGTCGAATGTAATCCATACATCAATCAGAAAAAATTGATAAAATTCTGCAACGAAAGAAATATCGAAGTGATAGCTTACGCGCCATTCTGGACACCTTCCAGTCCGTGGATTGATAAGAATGTTCCGAGCGTGTTCAGTCAACCGATTGTGAACGAACTCGCTCTAAAATATAATAAATTGCCCGGTCAAATTATCCTACGATACTTGGTAGGTTATTAGAAATTTTTACAGCCTATGAAATAAGTAAACGTACAAAATTGAAATAATTATTCATAATTTTAATTTTAATTTTCTCGAAATTCGATATTTTCATTCGTCCTATATTTAATTCATCGTCTCGTTTCAGACGCAACTCGGTGCCATTCCTATTCCGAAATCAGATAATCCCGGACGATTGCGTCAGAATATTGAAATTTTCGATTTTCAATTGAGTGCCGAAGATATGTCTAAAATGGACGAATTAAATATGAACAAACGAAGTTGCCCATTCGAACCGTAAGTTGATAAATATCTTCGTACAATCAGCATTTTTATAGATAACTATCTGCGAACAATTATTAAAACTGTCGCATGTATTGTCTGTTTGTAGGGCGCGAAAATTCAAAGAATATCCATTTGGAATCGAATATTAAGCACATTTTGTTGACAACCAGTCGATGCTTATTTAAATTTCTTTGTAATACAAATTCATCGCGTCGTAATTGACGAAGTCGTTATTTTAATCCGACTTCGTCATGAATTTTTTCCTCTTTTTAAACGCAATTTTAAATTTATTAAGCTAGTCTTGATTATTTTGTACATAATTCTTGTATTTTTAATGTGTGTGAACGAATTTTGTAATAAAATGAATTGACGAATTAATATACATATGTGCCGTGATTATTTTAATTATATCGAAATAAAATAGGTACAGTGAACTATCTATTATAATTACCTACTTGATGATTGTTTATTACGACATCCGAGGTTTGATTTAAATTAAAACACTGTTCTCCAATCAGTAAAGGAATATCTTCGTTGAAACTTCAAAAGTTTATGTTAAGTTTCACTCAGAGAATTCGTTTTAGAAAAAAAACGTGACCTAATGTATAATCACGCTCATTCGAGTTCGACAGTTCTGAAATCTAATAATTTTCAAACTCCATCTCTGGAATGTAAAACATATCAAGTGACGTCGCATTACCTCTCGTTCAATCGACTCCAAAAACGAAATATTTACCAGTGCTACCTATCTGCAACTCTACTGATTAGATCCATCCATTTTTGAAAATAAATCATAAATTCATTATAAATTCACAATATTCTTCACACAATACCAAATGATCAAATGATTGATCGTTTTTGAGAAATATCATACGCGCTAAATTACTTATCATACTGTCATTTGATTGGTTAATCGTATTGATTTATGTTTGGCAACTATGCATTCTTAAGCAAACCAAAATAAGAAAAAGAAATGCTTAGGTAAAGTTTCGTTCTAGCATACCAACCAATACTTGAGTAAGATGGTATACTTAACGTTAAGATTATCTCAAGTATTATTCTTGCATACGGCTCTTATTATTGCCAGTCGTTGTCTTGATTACCAACATAGGCAACTTGTTCGACATTCGAAAATTGCGAAAAAATTATTTATTTGAGAAAAGGTATTAGTTATGTAGAAGTCGCTGAGAGTGAGTGAGAGTTTTGGAAATACCATACATTACTACTTTCTGTGTTGATTTCTAATATATTCACTCATTTGGTGCTCAAAAACTGTTAATTTAGGTGAAAATATTAGAAGAACAAAAATTGCTGAGAGGTGTGTTAAATTCAGCGCATTAGAATTCATTGCCTT
>VFXL01000444.1:103924-200001 GCA_009761765.1 Phenacoccus solenopsis | reverse complement strand
TATACCTCTTCCGGAGTCAAAACTTTACCATCTTCATCTAATCTATAAGTTTTGCATAGCATTAATCTGCTATACACAGAGGTGAAATCTTTTTCCACTTCTCTAACAGCTGCTTCTTCGATGAATAACCACGGATGACAAGGTCCTCCTATAGAAATTTTACAACGAATAAGAGACCTTTAGCACAGAGAATCGCGATTAAAAAAGTTATCCACCTAAAAACGTTACCTCTTCCGGAGTCAAAACTTTACCATCTTCATCTAATCTATAAGTTTTGCATAGCATTAATCTGCTATACACAGAGGTGAAATCTTTTTCCACTTCTCTAACAGCTGCTTCTTCGATGAATAACCACGGATGACAAGGTCCTCCTATAGAAATTTTACAACGAATAAGAGACCTTTAGCACAGAGAATCGCGATTAAAAAAGTTATCCACCTAAAAACGTCGGTCTTTTCATGCCATGTTCTAAGATTTGTTTAACAGCCGGGCACAAAGTTCCTCTGACTAAATCTGTTATATTCTCCGTAATAGAATCATCACCGGCCATGGAGTATTGTTTACTGCGCTCATCCAACAGTTCGACAAATTTCGCGGGAAACCAACCTGTTAATGATGGATTTAATGTCTGCTTTCCATAATCAGAAAATATTTAAATCTTACCTCTCAATCCGTTTAGTTCTCCTACCCAGCAATGTTCATCCTTTTGACTTATGACAGTGATGATATCGTTTTTTCGAAATCCGAGTTCATCGTCGTCGTGCCGTTCAAAATCTACAAATTAAAAACCTCTTCAATATCAGTAACTTAATTTTGTAAAAATATCGCTTATTTATTTCTGCATAAAATAAACAATATAATTTCAAAAAAATTATTTTAATTTTTCGATTCGTGAACAGAATTTCATTTTTTTCGATTTTTATATGTTACATAATAAAAAAAATGATATTATTAAAAAAAGAAAAAAGAAAACGAACAAACTCATTATTATCAAGCAGACATGTCAGGTAATGATCAATTTTTTAATAAATGTAGCTTTTTAAGATCTAATGGTTAATTTAAATATAAGAATTTAGTATTAAATTTTATCAACATATTTTAGAAACCACTCTGACTTCAATTATTAATAGTCTAAATTTTGAATTCCTGAAAACGTGATTTCAAACAAATGTTCAATAAGCTGCCTATCATCAATATTATAGTCATTAGGGATGCCTAAATTGCTACTTTTGTTTTTTTTTACCATTCCCTGTAATATTGTAAATAGGTAACTTATTCGCTATATACGCTCTGTCACTAATGAGGTGTACAATTGGTTCCACAAGTTGATTTTCCCAATGTTCGTGTTTTTTACTCCAAGTCACATTTTTCAACCCTTTTAGCACAATAAATTTTCTGAATGAACAATATGGTATACTAAGTGTGCCTAATTTCGCTTTCTCTTCGGTGGCTGAATAATTTCAAAAATAGTACAAAAAGATTTAATTCCCATTCATTGCAAACATTCACCATAATAGAGGTAAATTGTCTTAAAAATTAAAATTTTCGAAGAAATTGATTTTGAAATAATTTGATACATTTGCACGTTAAAAAAAAAAGAAACGAAAAAATTTTAGAAATCATTTCTTTTTTTCATATTTTGCGCCATAAACTTTGAGGACCCTCAAATAGTTATAATTTAAGAAATATGAGTTCATAATATGATTATTTCATGGCAAAAAATACTACACTCGTTCCAAATTCAACATCTTAAGTGATGTTGGAAGGGATCGAGTAGGGTTTTTCAGACTTGGTATTGGGTGTGACCTGTAGTCATCAAGGGTTTAGCAACGTTACTACCAAACCAGAACAAACATGCTAGACAGTTTACAGGAGTGGTGAAATAAACAAGCAGTTTTACCAACTACCGCAAAAAAAATGACTTGAGCAAAAAATTTTTCATCGTCTTAAAAATGGGGTCATCTTTATAAATTCATCATAAAACATACTATCGGGTTCCATTTTTTACAAAACGTCTTGAAATTTTTTTTTTAATTAAAATTTTTACAAGAAAAAATTAAAAAAGAAAAAACCTTTCGCCAAACATGGAGGAAAAATTCGATGAATAGCGTATTGTGCTAAGAAGCTGAAGAGGATTCTTGCACGCAAGGTTGGAGTACGTCGCGCCTACCGTATTGCCTATAATGCGCCTTAAATGTTTAAGGTGGTGAATTTCACCATGTGTGCGTTTTGAGGGTTAAGTGCCATGTACCGCCGCTACCGCCGCCTAGGCCAGAGGCACGAAATGAATTTTTCTGTTAGATTTTCGAGAATAGGTTTGTAAAACACTAATTTTTCTTATTTTCAAGAATGGATAATGAATGATTAATTCATGAGACACATGCATGGAGTGGACTTAATTTAAATTTTTTAGAACTAAACAAACAAAATACACCAGCTTTTTATCATATCTATGGTCTCTAATTATGGTAATACCTTTGCTTTGGAAGTAAATATTTTAGGTGTTTTCCAACCGAACATCGCAAATACTAATATGTTGGAAAATATTTCAAAAAATTTGAGTAAAATTTGGTCATATTTCGCCTCCAAAGCCAACACCATGTACTTGACTCATAAATAACCCATTCATTAATCATTTTTGAAAATACTCAATACGCATCGACCTCTTTTTAAAAGAATTAAAAAAAGAAAATTCAGATAAAATTTTCTTCAACCCTTACATAACCAAATAAAGCTTTTGGATGCTTACCTCAATTTTGGAAAATGTGTGGGCATATTTAAGGGCGAGAATTTTCTGTATATTTTTGCGACCATTTGGCTACTGTAGCGCAAATGTTCTGAACACTTCTTCAGAAAAAAAAAAAAAAAAAAAAAAAACGAAATTTGGCTCTCTCTAATGCATATTTCATTTTTCATTTATTATCTAGAATTATTTTATAAAGCAGATTTAGATTCTTGTGGTTGAAGGTTCATAGATTCCAGTATTGGGCATTTTCCAATGGACACCCTTGCTACAGATGCTCTTTCCTTTTTTGCCAGAATGGATTATAATACCAGTTAATGAAATTCACATTACCAAGGAGTGCTTTAGCTCGACGTCTTCGGTTGCGCGAAACTATATTATAATTTTCGTGATCTTTCGAGTGACTTTCGATCGAATAATCAGGAACTAAAGAGATATCACTTAGTTTCGGATCGACCGATAAAAAGTGATGAGCGATTTGTAAATGGCTTCTCTTAAATCCACCAATAGTTCTGTAATCACAAATGTTACCCGTGAACTAACAACTTTCTGCTACATTTAAGTAATTTTATAATCGAACAAAGCTTATTTACCGGTTTGTTTTATATTCTTATTTTTTATATCTTCGTCGTTTTCTTCATCATCACCAAACAAAATCAACTGAATCATTGATTTCGATTTACGGATTTGACGCCTAGAATTAAAAGGAGAAAATGAAATATCTAAAATATCACAACTACGATCGATTGGACAAAGGTATAAGTTGAAATCTAAAACTTACATGACCACGAAGTGATTAAAGCTTTAAGCATTTAATAAGCAATAAGTATTTCATATTGATAGGTTAGTTTGCATAATAACCACAAAATGTAAGAATTAAGATGTACCGTTGTACCCGAATAAAGAGTAGTATTAATACACAACTATTCGGCAAAGCTAAACAACCTCACGCTAATATAAGCGACATATGTAATGCTAACGAAAATATAAATATATTTTAAACGATAGGAATTTTTTTCTTTCAAATCAGCGGAAATAAAATGATACAATGTTTGGCAGAATTAAAATAAACATGATAACTTACAATTACAAATGTGACGATTTCAAGAGAGAGATAATTTAAAAATACATCACAGGTGTAAAAACATGCAATGAACGGGAATTAATTAGCGAAAAGCTCGCATCTGAACAGTACAATTCATTCGACTTAAATGATTTACTCGATGAGGAGCCATGCAACCAAATAAAGCACGGTATAAGTTGGTAAAAAGCGAAAGAAAAATTCTTCTGAACCTGCTTAATTGTTGTTTTGGAAGATTCGTTATAGCCTCTGGACTACCTAAAATCGTTCCACGATCTACCATCAAATAAGCTTGATGTCTTTTCCGTTCTGCTAATAACATTTCATCGGTGAGCTCAACCGATACATCGAAAGATACCTAAAATTTTATTGAAAAATTACATCGCAACATCACAATCGCTTGTTTTCTGTTTTGCATTTTATAAATTCATTACTTGAAGTAACTTTTCGATGTCATCAACGCAACCGGGCGCATCAGTAAGAGCATTTAATATGGCTACACCATCTTCAGCATTTACGATTTTCTCTTCTGCGAACATTTATTCGTGTAAAACATCGTGAGAAGAGTAACCAGTGGTAATTTATCTCTAATGCTTACCAGTCAATTTCAAAATACCAAAACACACGCGTAATAGTATTATGCTACCGTGGAAGAAAAATAAATCCCAAATTCTTAATAATACTTTGATATGTAAAACGTTGCCAAACGCAGGAAGTAACCAACTGACTAGAATTACGGTAATATCTACATCGTGAGTAACTAAAGCATGATGGATGTCTGGTATATAGGTAATTAGTAAACTTCGTATTAATTTCACATCTGCCATTACACCTGTAATAAAATTAAATCGATATATTTTATTATGAGTTTTCCACTTTTTCTCAGCTTATATGTAGGGTGTTTCATCTCAATAGGATGCCCTTCATATCACATTTAAAGTTACTCATGTGACACTCACGATTTGCTTACACTAGCAGGTGAAGGGACTAAATATAGTTATAAATTTTTTTTTTACCATGGCAATGACAAATTTAGAACTTCCTATTTAATCCAGCAAGACAAAGATAAATTATGTGTTTGCACCAAAATGTAGAGCGTAAAATATAATACAGTTAACAAGAAATTGAAGGTAGTGAAAGGAATAAGGTGGAATAAATGATGAGAAAATTGTGGAAACTACTGGAAACAAGGGTAATTTTTTTCATTTTTTTGACAGACAACTTAATAAACCGTGTTCATGGGCGACACCGACAAATTATAGGGTATTCACATGCTTCAACATTGCATTGGCTTTTCTTCAAAAACGCGAAGAAAACTTCAGTTTGACCAAATAATTGATCTTCAGCGCTTTTAAATTTTTTTTCTCTCGACTTTTTTTTCTTTGCTTTTCAGCACTAGAATTGAGGGAAGAAATTCGAGCTTGAAGAGAAGAGAGGAAAAGGAGGAGAAGTTTTAAATATTTGTTATAAACTCCAGCTGCCTCTAAGTGGATGCTCTCTACACATATCTGAATGGAAAAAAAATTCCAGAAATATTTTTATATCACACTGGAAAAATTATTACTTTGGCATTTTTTATACGTCACTGAATAATATTTCACTTATCTTTGTCGTCTAAAGAAAGACACTTTTACTTGGCATATCGTCTTGATTGATATTATTAAAAATCGTGCTTTATTTTTGTGAAAAATTAGCAAACTTGTAATAGATAATTCCTAATTAGAATAAATTAATCATAATTTTACGTATTTCTTCTTATAAAAATAAAAAAGGTCTGATTCTCTACATTTTTCTTTATGAAGGTACTACAGACATAATGGTATTTTTACGGAGATACTACGAACGTCATTTTTAATTGATTCACTTATAAAAATCTATGAAGGTTTAAAAGACATTAGTTTAATAATTTTTGTCAATAATTCGTAAGAAATTCCAAAATTCGTAAATGTTTGCGTTGAGAGGTGGTGTTATTATTCGTAAAAATTTCACTTTTTCAGAAATTAGCCATCAGCTAATCTTTAATCAACCAATGAAACTATGGTTACTTTAGTTTCAGTTTTAGCTAATCAAGTTAAGCTCAGGAGGAACCACTTCACTTTTTAACTTATAGAATAACCTAAGCATTTTAGCATACAATGACAGTCATTCTACAATGAAAGCGTTATTGGAGCATTTTTTAAAGTCGTCTGCAAATATGAAAAAATTACGAATTTTTCCGATCATTTTTCACAACTTTTTCTTTATATTTTTCATCCAGCCCTTCTACTGCAAGCAATTTTTTGCTAGTAATACTACATTGCATACTGCATATTTTGATGTAAATAGCATATTTTTATCAGTTTTGGAACATAAAATATATCATTAACGAGGTGAAAAAAAAATTCAAATTCTTATATCTCAACCCAATCAGCAACTAGTATAGGCAATCCATCGTACATAAGCTTCACACGAGTAACCCTAAATATGATAGAAATAAAGTTTCAATGACATTAAACACTCTGTATGATTGCAAGCGTACCAGGTATGTTTGCAGTGTAGTATGTAGCAGGTATGAGATCTTCCATTATAGCGATCATTGTCCAAAATGCATCTTCTTCTTCCATAAATAAAAGTAAATAACCCACAATCACACCCATTCCTTGACAGTATCTAAAAATAAAAGTAGCATCACACAGCAATTAATTTGCTTATCATCGAGAGAAAAATCCAACAAAAAAACGGGAAAAATTCATGAACATTCATAAAATACTCGTTACATAGGTGTTTGACTTTCGCCCTTTTGACCTTATTACCGATAGAATTTCTCACCGATTGTTTAATTTGTGAACTAATTCAACTCGAAACGTTAATAACATTCAAAACCTCACCATACTTACCCGATGTCATTGAAAAAAAAAGTTACTCCACGTAAAATCCGCCTCAATCTCGGTACACCAGTGCTTCGGGTCGAATTAAAACAAGCATTTCCGGGTAAAGTACGATAAACGTCCTTTTCAATTTGATGCGACGAAATAAATTCGTCAAAATTAGCCACTTTCATAATATCTCGGTAAGATGTTTTCGATGATTGTTTCTTCACAAGCGTACCTTATTGAATAAGAAGGAGGTAAGTACAAATTATACACTTTTTTACTCTCACTCGATATGAAAATACTAACCGGCAAATCTCATCCATAACTGATGCCTTAAAGAGTGTGGTATTCCTTTTCTAACCATGCTTGCAAATTTATCGGTACGAGGTAAGGTAATATCAACATTCTCCCACGATATTTCATCTCCTTTATCAAAATTTAGTTGGACAATCCACTGTAATCTGTTTTAAAAATAAATCGTTGAATCATATCAAAATTAAAAGCTCCTAAAGAAATTCGTTATATTCCTCCAAATATAGGATAATTTTATAGTTGTTAATTTATAATTTTTTTGTCATTTCTTCACCATCATCTTCTATTTCCTCATAAATTTACCTCCATTGGGAATCCTCAACAAATGGCTCCTCACTGAGTCTATTCGTTTTATAAAATTCATGCTGACATTCATCCAAATGAAAGCCAAATTCGTCGTATCTGTAACATATGTAAATTCATACTATGATGTCAACGAGAAGTATTTTAAATACAACGTTTCATCATTACGATACCTGCAATCTTCCACTCGTTCATTTTCTTGCAACTGAAGTAGAATATCTTGCGGACACAATGAAGGAATGACTGCCGAAAATGGGCCTTCTTTTAGAGGCTTAAACGTAGCTAAGAATTCAGCTACATTGGTTTTTTCGTTATCGTATTCCTCAGCAGCTGAAGAACTTGGTCTCCGAACAGAATCTTCATCATCGGAAACCGCAGATTCGATATAAACCTAGATGAGACATATGTCTTATAAAAAGGTTGTCAAGTGGATAGAACAATAATTTTCAAAATCTTTGTCTCCAGTGGATTTTTTCAGTATAATGAGCTTTTCAATTAAACCTACTTTATCTTCTTTTCCAGCGTACCCTTCGTGAATACTGGGCTTAAATAGAGATCTGGCTAGTTCCATTTTAAAATATGGTACTATCAGCGTTCACAAAATTGTTGAAAAGCGTTGAACAAGCATAAAGCGGGGTACACGAACGCATAATTAAATGCACTATTCGCTACTAAATTTATGTATTTTAAATCGACGATAATTTATGAAAAATCTCCAATATCAAGACGATTATTTAGGTACAATGAATTAATTTTTTCGTTGTTGGCGAAATTTCTCTCATTATCACTCTTGCACTATTCGTAGTTGCCAATAATAAAACAAAATAAAAACGTCCAATCAGAAAGCAGCTACTTGCTTACAAACAAGAAATTTGACAACATTGCGACATTCAGCTTCTTATCATTTTATTTTATCAGTTCATTCAACTTCAGCTAAAGATTCAAAGATTCAACTTTAACTGAGGTTTTGAATTTTTTTTCTAAAATTTTGGTTAATTTTTTATTTAAAAAATACGGATATTCTGTAAAATATTGAAATTATTTAATATATCCATCCAGGCTATGTAATTTGACTCCTAGCTAATGGAATTTACCATTATTTGCGTGATTCGCTTCAGAAACATATTGTTTCATTTCGTTTTTCTAATTTTAGTATGATCTCATGAAGGGTTTCTAATGGGTTTAAAAATCTTTAATATACTGCCTACTATCTCATTTTAACATGATGAATGCAAGTACCGTGATATTGACGTATTTTACTCATTTATTGATAGAACCAAAACGTTAAGATACGTGGTTAGTATTTCATTCTTTCAAGAACAAATTCATCGAATCGTGTTTACACTAGATTAGTAATCTTTATTAATTTTTTCAGGTCTTATTTGAAGAAATGAGATAAGTAAAGAAGAATGGATGTAATGTTATTATGTCGCAGCGAGATACGAGGTTTGATGTAAGTTTTCAAATTAATGCAATTCGATAATTATTGAATGTCTGTTTCTATCAAATAATATATTTCTTTTCTGTTAATAATTATTCAGTAGTCGGAATTCCAGATCTTTTTGAAAGATTCAGAGAAATAATGATTTGATGACATTAACTGTCAGATGCAAGCAAGAAATCAAGTTCGGGTACGAAATACCTGTCGTTTAATCCTAATGCTTCCAGTATTTTGAAATTAGGATTTTCCCATCAAAGATGCATATGTAATTTCGTTAAGAATACATAGTATAAATTATTAAAGACTGAATAAATTTTATATTGTTCGACTACTTGTTGAAATTCATTTTAAAAATTTTCAATTTATACTGATACGCTTCCCTTCAACATTTATTTAATAAATATCAACAAGCAACTCTCGATATATTTTATTTATAAAAAATTAAAAAAAACAGTAATCACATCATTCTTCACAAAGTATATACATTTAAAAAAATTTAATCACATAATTACAAGTAAAAAAATATATAAACATTAAAATTTAGCGGGGTAACTTATAACTTCAACAAAATCCAGAATTAGTGTTCCCCAATTCTTGCTGATTTTTACTAAACCTACGACGAATAGATTGCAAACGGTTACGTTTTGGAGTTACAGTTGAATTCTGAAAATGAAAATAATCTTTAATACATTACGCGCGCAAACAATACAACTGAAACCAATAACATAATATATTTATTAGTAGTACAATTACAACATTCAACGTATCATGCACATCCCAAAATTATTTTCCTTACAAGCAAACTATTGGCTGTAGTAATGTTAGGAAGGGAATGGAGATGATACAACGAGATGGTCACACTTAGGGTGAGAAATTAACATCACCAGACAAAAAATGTTAAGGAATGGGGATGTACTCACTGGTAATACGAAAGCAGAAATGCTATAAATATAAGGAACATCGTAGACGCAATAATCCGTAATTTTAGGCTAACCTCGTCTTGTGGTTGTGATGTTGCAGCCGTCACAGTCGCATGCCCGCGTAATGGGAAGAGATTGAATAATCTAGGAGTGTAACTTTTTCGTCGAGCATTCCCGTTATCGTTTGATTCTTTTAACACATTTCTGGGGGTATCTGTTTCTATCTGTAAACCATATTTATCATTGAACCATTTCTCAAAACTACCATCATCTAATACTGTTATTTTTCGAAATTTTGAATACAAAAAATTTAATTCCAAAAACAATTCCTACTAATTAAGCAAAGCGAAAATTTTTTTCAAATTTCAAATGAAAACTACTCATGCTATCATTAGATGTGATTTGATAAACCTTTGAAGAAAATCAAATATACCAGTATGGCTTCATATCACCCAAAGTACTTTAATATACTCACATTTGAAGAGCGCCCACCATGTTTACTAGGCGTGGGAGGACCAGGTTTCTTGTAGGATGTCTGAAAAAGTCGTAAATGCTAGTACATGCTATGTCATAGTGTAGCCAAGATGATTAATACTCATAGCAATGAAAATGCATATTTACGCACGTAAAATAACATAAATACACTACAAAAAGGATTAAAGGGAATACAGGTTTTAATAGTTGAAAGAAAAATGTAGATAATTTAAATAATAAAGAATTCGTTATCAAATAGTAACTTCTCACGTATAAATTTGAAGAATTTTTCATCACACAATTTTTTTCTTACAAAGCGAATGAGAAGCAAATACAAACTATCTACATTTTTTTTCTCAAAAGCACAGTTAAAGACAAGTCCCGTGTTTGAAAACTACAACAAATGAAAATTAATACTAATGACCAAATGACCAACGAGCAACACCATTCAACCACAAAAAATTCAATTACATCACAAGTTGCCACCTAATCCTTTGTAAATTAAATTACTTTTGTAGTTATACCTGATTCCTATTTTTGCGTGATCTGTCTCCAGGCAATAAATTCTCAACATCGGAATGATCGTTATCGCAATTCAGACCCATCTAGGAATGAAAAAAAAAATGTCATTTAGTTTACTTCCTGGGATCTAAAATGTGCTTTAAAAAATTAACTTTTCCAATCCAAGGAGTGACTGAAAAATAAACTCAAAGAAGCCATAAAATGAAATATGCTGAGTCCTCAATTTAAAGTGTGGTCCATAAGAAGTGAGGGACTCTTAAAGGGTTAAAACTACGTCCCATAAGTACTTTTTCGTGACCTTGGAAATATTGCTTATTAATTTTTTCATAATAAGACTTCCAAAAATGGAAATTATTAGATGTCTCCAACCCCAGCCTTCACCAAGACATAAAGTTAGTGATACTAATTGTCAAAAATGACTGAAAAAATTTCCCGAAGGAAGAAAGTTATATTGTAAATTTTGATTGTACTTATCGGATAAAATTCAATCCTTCAAAAGTTCCTACACTTTGACTTGAGGACATGAAATAATTCAACTCGACCCTTCCGCTGCGTTTATTATTCTCCATCTATTTAGCCACCTCTTCAAACCTTACAGTGAAAAATTACCCTCATTCCACACATATCAAAAAAAGTAAATAGAAAACCAACCTTGATATCATTCTCTTTGAATTCTTGCGGAGGAAGAAATTGCGTTTCAGCTGGATAGCTCGATTTCAGATGAGGAGGGCACAACGAATTTCGCGCTGCAAAACCGATAAACGTTGCTTATGAAAATCGCTATCATCTCCCGGCATTCTGCCTTGTTTTAAATCCGCTAAACAAGCATTATCGAAAATTTCCATTTCCTCATCTTCAGTAGGAAAAACTTTAGCTACAACAAAAAAGTCGACGTTTCATTAAATCGCGTACAAAACATTCTCCGTAGTTAATCAAGCCTTCGAAAAAAGCATTATAGCAAAATTCGTTATCAGGCTTGGCAAAGAAAAAGAAATTATCAACATGCGTTGTTAGTAACCAACCAGACGACAATGAGAACTTTTTACCGCTGGTCATCGGCGGAGGTTTTCTGTTCTTTACGTGAAGTTGAATATCTTCCGACATCGTAGATAATCGACGATCGAAATCTAAAGCTTTCGGCACTCGAGAATCCATCGTACTAATACATTAAAAAAAAAAATCAATAATTTATCTATAACCTCTGCATACATTTTAAATGTCACATACTTTAGATGGGTAGCTGATTGCGCTCTTCTCATCAACGTACCGGGTGAAAATATAGTGTCCTATAAAAAAAGGAATAAAAATAACAAAATATACATATATATTTTTAAATTTAATTTACTTGAGAAATTTTTTCAGTATTCGTATATTATATGTACAAACTAAGACTGCCAATTTTTGCACGAGACTGGGACCCTTCCTATTTGTCTTAATGATTTTGAAGTTTGGGGCTATTTAAAAGATTTTAATAACGAGATTAATTTACGGAAGATCAGTTTTTTTCAATACTTTATTTTAGGGCATTAATGAGGAAGGCTGCTGTTCGATTTTTGGAAAAAAGTAATAACTTAATTCACATTCTAATAAGAGAAAAAAACTGATAAAATTTTCCCAGCTTTTTCACTTCTGCAGCGTATTTTTTCTTTTTTTGAAAATTCAGAATGTTGGCTTTTCAAAAATTGAAAAATAACTTTAAATCAAAATTTCTGAAAAAATTTTTGATATTCACAATATTAAGAGGTTTTACATTACTCTGACAAAAAAAATGATCTAAAACAGGAATAAACTTAGCTTTAAAATCTGATGGGTCTTGACTTTCGAAGGAAACTGTAAACTCTATTTTAGAAGAATTTTCAAAAAACTCCTATTTCAGGTTTTCCCTCGCCACATAAAACATCCAAATTTTCAAAAATTCGGGGAGAAAATAAAATCAAGAGTTTTATAAATTTCTACTCCCAATTTTCAAATTGAAGTAATACCTAGGCGCCAAAATTCTGAAGAGGTAGAGGAGGTGGTCGAGTCAAAACTTCAAGGTACATATCAATCGATTTTAAATAATTTCCCATGCATGATGTTTTCGTTTGACAACTTTTGGGAACTGGTGATCGTCAATTTTTGATTTACGTTATTCTTTTTCTTCAATATTGTACAAAATATAAATATAGAATAATTGTTTCAAAATTAAGTTGAGTTTAGTCAATAATGGGGATATAGCATGTAATTCTTATCATCTGTATAAGGAAGATGTGAAATGGTTTAAAATACATAGGAGTAAGTATCACCAAGCTAATGAAAAAAAAAAAGCAAGTAAGACTAAAAATAGCTAATTCATTCAAATAAAAAAAAAATTGATAAATAAAAACAAAAAAACACTGGACATTGTTCATAATTTAACGTGCTTCTTCGTGATTATTCCTCCAAAAAAATTGTTAAACTTTTCATTATTCGAATAATACTATTTCTATTATGTATTCATATGATAGAGTAAGCTAAAATCACTAACATATTCCAAGATGATATGAAGGGGAAATAGAGCGAGAAATAGCTTTTGGCAGGAATAGAAAACTCAAACTTTGTATTAATGGTTAGTTAGAGATTACGTATATGACTCCGTTAATCATACAATTGTATGAAGTTTGTTCCAAGCAAAAGTTTGCAAGGAGTTTCTCAATTAAATTTACAGACGATTTACTTATTGAGGTCTTCAGTAAGAACTGAAAATGTTTAGTAATGTGAATTGAGTTGAGACGAGGGTTAGAGATCTAAATATACAGACCACATTATTTGAAGCGGAATTTTTTTCTTTCTTTTTAGTCTTACTTGTGAACTTAGGTTTGAATTCTTTTCTTTTTTAAATTATCATAAATATCAAATTGTTTTCAACTCACCACCGAATACCGTCGGAAGCATTAGGTGAATCTTTTACTTCGCTGTTTTGTTTTAAACTCAAATATTTATCGTTCATGTGCCATAACTGCGAACTTAAATCTCTTATATGTTCTTTTTCTTTTCTCAGCTGCAAAAAATCATTCGAATGAAATTTACAAATTGATATTTACACGATGAAAACAAAGATATTTTCAATTTACCAATTTTTGATATTCTTCTTCTCTCTTTTTCCACTCACTTTCTTTTAAAGCAAATTTTTGGGTGATGATTTTATTCTGAAAAAATAAATCGTGAATTAAAACCATGCTTAATTGGAGAGAGAAAAAAAATTAAAAAATTAATGACGAAAACAATTTTCTCGTAACACTCACGTAATCCGCTTTAGCACGTGATAATTTTCCTTCATATTCGGCCAGGATTTTACTACTCAACGATTCGTACAATTTTTGCGATTTTTGCCTATAAGTTTCTTTTTCTTGTTCCATCAGAGTTTTCATCGCGATTGCTTTCTTTTTCAAGCTAAAAAACATCCCAATATTAATCATACGTCGATTCGATTTCAAACATCAACAAAAAATACTCACTTCTCGACTTCTTCACGTAATCTGCGATTTTCTTCATTCAAAATGACTTCAGTCTTATTATTAGGTCCAGAGGCTACGATATGCGTTTCGTTTAAATTAGTCTCGTTATTTTGCATCTTCATTTGCTCAATTTCCGCTTCTAGAGTTACCAAGGTTTGTTTTTTCTCGTTCAGTTCTTCGGTGATTTTATCATTAATTTCCTTGAGCTCTTCATATTTGGCGGAGATGGTTTTACACTCGTTTAGCAAGCTTTCCTTAAAGTCTTTTTCCATTTCATCTTTATGTTGAATGAGTTTACGATACTCGTCCTTGAATATTCTGTATTCGTCTTTCAGTAAAACAATTTCGTTCTCTTTTTTGGCTAAAATATCATTAAGACTATCGACTTTGTTGCATAATTCGCCGTGAGTTTGCTTAAGCTTCTCGTGATCTTCTAGCAAGCTATCGTACTCGCTTTCCAGTTTCGAACGGGTGGTTTCCAACTTTTCGATTGCGGCCAGTAATTTTTCATTTTCTTTCAGCGTCGCCGTATAGCTGTCGCATTTCTTATTCAATTCATCGGACGAACGTTCATTTTGTTCGAGTAATTCGTCTATTTTAGATTTCAGCTCTTCGACGCGTTTCGCGAACGCTTCTTTTTCATCGCGCATTTCCTCGTAGTTGCGTACTTTCGACTCTAGAGACGTATTCGCGGCGATTTGCTTTTCTAATTTTACTTGCAATCGGTGGTTCGCTTCGGAGAGGGATTCGATCTGTGAAAAATGTCAATTTCTTGTTTATTCGACAAATATGTATTTCAAATACTCGTATAAGACGATAGAAAAACAGAACATGTATTTTTTTTTTAAAGCAAAATAATATTTTTTTATATTCAATGCCGATCCATATCTTTCGATTTTGCTCAATTTTTTTGAGTAAATTAGTATTGCCTTAAAAATTTGAAAAACCATCAGTTTCCCCTTAGCCTTATGAGAGAGGATGAATGTCCCTTCAATTTTCGATACTTTTGTGTGTTAACACTGAACCACATCATTCGTTATCTATCGATAAATAAATCAATCCCATTGACCTTTACAAATCATAATAAATTTAATTGAGTACAGACAAGTGTTTTTGTATTTCAATGACACATCTTTAAAACACAATAACGAATAAATGAAATTTTCAAGCAAAAAGCTCAACTTTCACAACTCACGAAGTGTTATCGAGCTATACTAAAATAATCTGAAAAAAAAAAAAAATAGGGGCGAGCCCTTATCCTTTTTACAGTCTCCCCGACTAAGAAAATCCAAAAAAAAATCAGCATAAACATACGACGTATTGTTTAATAAATATTTGGGAGCGCTGAGTACCTGAAGAACGTATTTTTCAACGTCATTTTGAAGCATCTTAGGTGCCTCACGCTGTTTATCTAATTTTAATAAAATAATAGTAACTTTAGTAAACTTTCAATAGGAAAACAGTAAACATACGATAACCAAATTTTTTTCACTTTTTTAATTACACCCATTAGACAGCTTACACGATTAATTCCCAAATTATTACGTGGCCTGTATTATGGCGGGAGATAGGAGGAAGGATCGAAGCGGTTGAAAATTTTCTAAATGATTTATAATACCTAATATAAAGATGTGGCATATGGTTTTTTAAGTAACTTCAAAAATGTTTTCATGTGAAATGATTTGCTATACTTTTATAAATTTATATTACGTATTACAAATCGATTCGAAAATTTTGAATCAATTCACACACCCCACTCCAACTCTCTAAGGTACGTATGAAAACTGATGAGAGTATGAAATTAATTCAAAATCTTCTGAAATGTCCACGGTAAATTGATGATGGTTTTTCAACTTTTGGATGAAGACTAACTTACTCAAAAAAAATTGAGCAAAATAGAAATAAACGAGACAAAAAATCGGGTTTTTTGTAAGTTGATATATAATGACCGTACTTAAAAACAACAATAAAAATGGTATAGATAAAACATTACTGAATTTTTTTACCTCTTTTTTATGTACTTCATCTTTTTCATTTAATTCTAGATTAGCTTTCGACAATTCCTGCACACATTTCTCCATTTCTTCCAGTCGTTTACGAGATGAAGCGTTCACGCTCTTTCTAACAGTATCCATTTCAATTTTCAGAGTTTCATTTTCGCCTTTTAAATTTTGTATTTGAATTAGCTGCTCGTCGTTCTTGTACATCAAGGCTTGTAATCGATTTTCTAAACTTTTGGTATTTATTTCATTCTGAAAAAAAAAAAGTTTATGAAATTTTTCAAATTACTATTTATTCTTGGCAAAAATAAAAAATCATATTTTCATTTGTTCACATTATTTGATGAATTTGAATTATTCATAATATTTATGAATTTATTATTTTATTCCACACCTAATTAAAATTTATTTATTTATCTTCTTCATGCCTATTTTTAAAATTCAAAATATAATTCTAAATTAATTTTTTTTTTTCAACAATGATTTTTAATTCTTTTTAATAATTTTTATTTATAGAAAAAAACGACGACGACAACAACGACAATAAATGAAAATTTAAAACACTTGTTCTGTACGAATCATAAAAAAGTTCTTTATACTATATCCCAAACATTTCATCAAAACAAATATCATAAAGCACACGCAACCAAGAATAAAAATATATATATATATCTAATCAAACTCACAATATTATAAAGCTCATTTTTCTGCACAGTCAGCTCCTCGAGACGGTGTTTAATTTTGACATTCTCTTGTTCAAACATGATTTTCTGATCCAGCATTGCATTACGTTCCTGCAAAAATTTCTCATTATCTCGCCGAAGTTCATCTTTTTCATTCTTCAAGTCTTCCAGCTGATTGCATAATTCTCTCAAAGTGTCGTGACATTTTACTATTTCGTAATTCTTCGCCGCAATTTCCTTCTCTGATTTTTCTTTATACTGTTCGATAAGTTGTTTGAGTACTTCGTTTTCACGAACTTTATGTTCCACCTGTTGCTGTATTTTTTTCACGTTTTCGTTAAGTTTTTCAGCTTCTTCTTTATAGGTTTGACTGTCGATCGAACCTTTTCGCATTATTTTTCTCAATCTTTCCGCGTCTTTCTTCAACTCTTCATTATGTAATTTCAATTCTTCGATTTTAAAACCTATCAATTCTTTTTCGTTTTTCAAATTCTGGATTTGTTTCGTCAAATGCTCTTTTTCCTTTTCCATTTCAGAGACTAAAACGGTCAACTGCTGATTTTCCTCTTTGCTTTTCCACTTGTTGCTGTTACATTCTTCTATCTCTTTGGTTAACGATTCATTTTTATTCTTCAACTCGTGGATTTTCCTCTCCAGCTCTTCGGCTGCTTTTAAAATCGGTTCGACTCGTTTATGCATTTCTTTCAAGTACCACGCTTTCTCTTGATTGCTCTGCAGTAACTTGATGTTTTCATTTTTCAGCGTTTCGTTGTTGGCTAAAATCTGTTCTATTTGGACCAGGAACATATCTCGTAATTCTTTCAACGATTTGGTTTTACTATCTTCGAGTTCTTCGTAGCGACTACGTGAAGTACTCAGTTCTTCTTGCAATTCCACAATAGTTTTCTTCAAGGTTTCGCAGTCTTTTAAAAGGTTATCGATTTTTTCGGCATCCCGAGTCCTCTCTTTTTTCATCGCTTCTAGCTCGTCGTGCCATTTAACTGTCGTTTCGTTTAATTCGTTTTCTTTCGTTTCCAATGTCTCCAGCAGATGGGTTTTTTCCGTTCGTAATTGTTCGAGTAATTCAGCTGTGGCCAGGTGTTTTTTATTTTCTTCTATTAATCTTTGGTTTTCGTCTTTTATGGCGCAGTTTTCTTCGTCTTTTAGCTTGACCGTGTTATCTCGTTCCGTTTTCAAGGCCGTTAATTTATTCGCTTCTTTTTCTAAATTACTCTGCAATTTTTCGATGGTCAATTTTTGCTGTCCATTGGCTCCTTCCAGTAGGACGATTTTCAACTTCATTGCCTCATTATCGTCGACCACTTGTCTATGTTCGTCTTGCAAATGTACCAAGTTTTCGTGTAACTGGTCGTATTTTTCCATCAGAGATTTTTTCTCCGCTTCCATGCACTTCAGCGTGTTCTCCAGAGTTTCCAGTTGTCTCTGATGGCTTTCATTTTCCACGTATAATTCATCGATACGAGATTGCAACTGAGATACGTTGGTATGCAAGCATTCTATAGTCGATTCGTGACTTCCATTCAGCTCCTGTAGTTGCTGGAGTTCATTCAGTACGGATTCTTTTTCAGCTCTCATCGTGTCGATAGTTTCCAAAAGGCTTTGCCTTTTCGATTCCGCCTCTTCGAAGCATTTCTCGAATGCCACGATTTTCTCGAGCAATAATTCTTTTTCGCTGCGTAAAGTCTCCGTTTCCTGGACACAGGCTTTTAAACGTTCTTGCACTTCGAAAATATTATTTTCAAATACTTTTAGTTCTTCTTTATAACCATTTTCCAAATCTTTCGTACGAGTTTGCTCTTCCAAGTTGAGCTTCTCCAATTCCGCGATTTTATTCTTTAAAATGTCCATCTCGTTTTGATATTGCGACTGAATGTGTTCTTTGTCTCGCATCAACGACCAATATTCTTTCAGCAGAGCTTCTTTTTCTATTTCTTTCTCTTTCAAATGGCTCTCGCTTTCTTCTATTTGCTTGAGGTGCGTTTCGTTCAACTGATCCATTTCTTCCAGCTGCTTTCGTACTTGTTGTATGTCTTCGTTGAGGGCTGAGATTTTAATTTCGTATTGTTCGCGTTCTAGTTTTCGTTTATCATCGAGCTCGTTCAAATTGGCGCTCAGCTGGTCGCTGAAAGTTTGCAATTTGGACACGTCTTCGGTGAGTATATTTTTTTCGTTTTGTAAATTCCTAGATTTCTGCTCCAGCTCATCCAACTGAGATCGTAACTCCTCAGCTTGGCTGTCGGAATTTCGTAATTTTTCTTCCACTTTCGCACGCTCCATAGTCACCGTATTCAAATCGTTTTGTAAACGTTCTATGGTATTTTGTTGTTCGACGTTTAATTTCTCCAAGGCACTTATTTTCTTATCCAAGGCTTCCTTCGATTCCACCTCGTTACGATGTAATTCTTCCAAACGCTTCGTCTCGGATATCAACGACTCGCATTTTGCTAATAATTCCGTTTTCTCATTTTCAGTAGTTTTCATTTGCGACGTAATATCGTTCAAGCGTTCCTTCAACGATGCATTCGCTGTATTCAGCTCCTCCAAGCGATTGCTTAATTCGCTCATTTCATCGGTTATCGTAGGAATTCGCGATTCCAACGATTCGGCTTTTTCAACCATTCGATTTTTTTCTTCGAATAATTCCGCTTTCTCGCGAGTCATTTTTTCCATCGATTCGTTCAACGTTTTATTTTCGACACGAACTTCCTCCAGGGTACCATTCAAGAGGGCAATTTGTTCTCGAACTGCGGCCATCTCAGTATTCAGCTGTTCGTTGAGCTGCTGCTCGTGATGGTGAAGGGCAAGCAGCCTGGCCATCTCTTCGGAGAATTCTTCGCATTTTCGTTTCAAATTCGCATTCTCCTCGGTCAAGCCGTATACTTGGTCTCGTTCCATTTCCAATTTTTGCGCCAAAACGTTCGCTTCTTGCGTTAAATTATCGTGTTCGTGTCGAAGGGCATCTAACTGTTCGCTCAGAGAATGCACCTTCATTTCATCCGCGTTCGCTTTTTCCTGCAATTCGGCGTATTTTCTCGCACGCAGCTCCATTTCTTTGGTCATTTCGCTCAGCGAATCTTTTAGCTTTTTATTTTCGTTTTCGGTTTCTCGTAAAAGGCCCTCTAAATCTTTGACTTTACAATTTAGGGTCTTGTTTTCGACGTTTCTATTTTTAATATCTTTTTCCAAAGCCTCTAGACGCGTCGTCTGATCTACGTTCGTTTTCTCAGCTTCTTCCAGTTTAATTCGCGCTTTCTCGTGAGCTTCCGTTTCGTATCGGCAACGAGAATCGGTGAATTTCAACTGTTCGTTGAGCAAATCGATTCGCTTATTCAAATCGACTCGGTCTTCTTCGGCTCTCTTCAACGTATTTTCGGTTTCTTCGATTTTCTTCAAATAACGCCGACCGTTTGACTCAGCTCCTTCGTACGATCTTGTTCGGTGCTAATTTGCTTGACTAACGACTCGATCGTATCTTTGTAACTGACGGTTTTCTTTTCCAATTCTTCGCTTTGTTTGGCCAGTTTGTTTTTTTCTTTAGTTAAATCGACGATTTTGGCGTTAAGCGATACGCAGTTTTTCTCCAAATCGGCGATCTGCTTCGAGAGCGATAATTTTTCGCTTTTTAAATCTTCAATTTGCAACGTAAACTCCTCCAGACGATCTTCACTGACGGATAAATTATGCCTGGTTCTGGCCAGCTCTTCGGCCATTTGTTGGTTGTCAGATATGAGGTGATTTTCGCGAATACGTAAATCCTCGATGGCCAGACCGCGATGGTGTAATTCCTGTTTTAAATTTTGCATTTCGTTTTTCAATTCGTCTTTTTCTTCGGTCATTTTTTTCATCAAAGTTTTATGCTTCGTTTTCGCGTTTTCTAGATCTCGATTCGCCGACGATAATTTATTCTCGGTTTGTTTCAATTTTTTGCCGATATTCTCCTTGGAGGACTTCAACGAGTTGTTTTCATTCTTTAGAATATCGATTCGGTTGTTCAATTCCCTAATGTTGAAATCGATTTCTTTCTTTTCGTCGGTTAAATTTCTAACTTGCTCGGAAAGCGATTGATTTTCCGATATTAATCGTGTTTGTTCGTTCTCTATGATGGTGAAATTTTTAGTCATGCATTCGATGCTTTCTTTCATAAATTGTAATTGCATTTCGCTCTCCAGCGTTTCGAGTTTTGGTTCCGATATTTGCTTGCAGGATTCTAGCGATTGGATTTTCTCGTTTAGCACCTAGAATGAAAATTTAAACATGAGTGCGCGATGCTCGTGTTACACTGGTTTCTGCGAGCTAAGAAACAACTTTGGTGAACTGAATACCTTTGGGGTGGATGAAATTTATACTGCATGAAATGTATTCAAGGAAGAGTTCTTTCGAAATGTGAAAAGAAGAATGAATAATAGAGTTAGCCAAAATCCCGTTTTTTTTTTTTTTTTTTTTTTTCAAAAAACAAACAGGTGGTTATTTTCAAAAATGAACGACAAGAAGGTAATTTATTGGTTGCGTACACAATATGTGCTTAATTTAGGTTTTTCGGACTCTAGATGCAAAATATGTTCAATTTTTGTTCCACATGGGTTCCGAAGGTATGAGCTTTTTGATGCTAACATGTCTGTACGAAGTCATTTAAAGACAAGGATGTGGTGTTTTGGGAAGCTTTGTGAGGTGAAAATGAAACATATTTTCCATATGAGTCCGAAATGTTCTATAAATTATTTATTTGTCGTTAATTTTTGAAAATAACTAAAACTGATTATTTTCGAAACAAAAATTTAAAAATGGTTCAGATCCCCTGACTTTGAAAAAAATTGTTCGCTATAATTTCCTACAGTCTTTGGACGACAACATCGTTTTTGTTGTTGAAAACGATTAAAACTTCAATTTCATTTTTTTTTGGAGGGGGATGGGGTACAAAAAGTCAAGGAGCTGAAATTTCAAACCAGTCCTTCTGACTTCATTGAACAACTATGGTGACCATTCGCTCTTCACTTTTTGAAAAAAATTGAAATTCGTCTCTCTTCCCAAGTGAATAAAGATTGTTGTTGGGTATACCTACTTTCGAAAGTCATTGTGCAAAAGTTGTAAAAAATGATGTATTCGATGAGTTTTCAACAACACTTATCATTATTATTTGTAAATAAGGGGATGGGTAGTAAGAGGATAGCAAAATGAAAATTTGAAAAAAAAAAAAATGTTGAACGCTGAAACTTTTTATAATTACTTATTTTCACTCATTTGTAATTATTATTTTGTGAATGATGAATATAAAAAAAATTGCTATGGCAGTTATTAAATCTGTTTTCAATGTCATTTTCTTCCTCTTTTCGTAAAAAAAAATGAAAATCTCAAAATAGGCTATAAAATTCTTTTTCAAGACTTAGATTAGAAAAGAAAGTAAATTCAAGAATAATTTCACGTTAAACAAAAGTTTTCCGAACATTTCTAACCAATTTTTTTTGTAATTTTAATCATTCACAGTGACAATAAAATAGAGTAAATTCGAAAAATACATTATCGTATTTTTTGATATCATCGTAAATATTCGGCAGGCAGAAAATTTAATGAATTAAATATTGCTCATGTTATTTAATAGTCTCAAATCATGAGTAGCAAATGAAAACGATTAAGAGAACTGGCACAATAGGAGGAGTAAAGTTTAAAATACTGAAAAAAAATAATAACTCATCATTTTAATCAGTTGAAAAAAAATTCAGCAGTAATTTCAATTTTCTTTTTAAATTTCTACTTCATCCCCCCTCCGCCCCATGGGAGAATTCACGTAAAAAAATGACACTGGATAGGGGATACTTATCGAGGACATCGTAACAATTACTTTTGGGTAATGAAGTTGGCAAGCTGGTATGCCCAAAACTGCACTTTTACATGTATTTTCTCCTCAACTTCTAAGCGTGGCAGATTTAAAGAGTCCCAAGTGTGAAATTGTAGCTCCGTAAATATTATACGGGAGTGGGAGTAATTTATATTTTAGAGAAGAGTTACAATTACAAACAAAATATTCAATTTATTTAAACCCAACTTATTTCCTTTTAGCAGTAACCTTCAAATTCTGAAACTGTATATTTTGGACGCATAAATACTTGATAATGAAGCGATTTATTCGATTCAATGCTTAAAATCATGAGAATATTGTGTATAAATTTTCACTCTATAAAAGTGGACAGTGGACACGGTGCCAAGAGGGTGATAGACCTCGTTCCTAAGGTAAAAATCTAGCAATCATTTTGAGATATAATACATTTTACAGGAAAATCATTTAGCACTTTGGGCCTCCCTAACTCAAATTTGCCACCACCGAGAAGAGAAATTTCATATCTAGAAAGAACACTTTCCTAAATATCTTTTGTATGCGATAAATTTCGCTTACCAAACAATATTTACGAAAGTCACTTTCTAGCCAAAAGACACCAGCCTATTTCTTTTGTATTCACAGAGTAAAAAGATGATACCTCATTGTATTCCTTCAAGTTATTCACTTCAGTTTTAAAAAATTCTTTGTCTTGTTGTATACGAATTATAGTCTCTTCTTTGGTCGCTAAAGTTAATTCGAGTTCCGCATACTGATTCCGGAGAAAATCGTAATTTTCTGTCAGAGTTCGTATCTGTAAACACAAATTTAAATCAGCTAGCAAAAGCTATCATTAATTTTAACATTTTATCAATTTATTCTCGACTTACATTTCTTTCTCGACTGAGTAAATCTTTTCTAACAGTTTCGTTTTCACTTTCTATGACTTTAATATATTCACTTAATTCAGACATTCTCATCTTTAATTCGTTCAACTCTTTTTCTTCCTTCGCCGTGTTTTGACAAGGAGCAGAGAAAGAACTGTTGAGGTTGGACTCGAGATCCTTAATCTCTTCTTTCAGTTTTTCATTTTCACTTTGTTTCGCTTGTAACTGTTTGTCTGTAGAAATTCGTCTCAGAATATCACTTCAACTTCGCATACTTGAATAATGAAATTCTACTTACTTAAAGTTTCCATTTTTTGTTTCAATTTCGCGTTCTCATCTAACATTTCCATTTTCTCAGTAATTTCGTTATTCAGTTCTGTCTTCAATCTTTTAATCTCTTTCGTATGCTCTTCCACAAATTTTTTTTGTGAATTAGGTGACTACGAAAAGTTTATATTGAATAAAGATATTTGCAAAAAGAACTGATCATTAGATTACATAAAAATACAAACTTGAAAAAATTCACGTAATGTTAAACTCATTTTTCGTTTTATACCCGTCGGTGTTTGATTATTTGGAATAGAACTGAGAGGTGAGTCAGAAACATATTCTTCAGTAGAAGGTTCCAAATGAGCACATTTTTCTAGAAAATAACGACGTTATACTTTCTAAACCGGAGAATCGATATGATACGAATACTTCAAATTTCTCACCACAAGCGTAATTCAATGATCTAAAAACAGCACCTTTACCAACATCATTTTCTTCTTGAACATGTTCTAAAAAAGTTTTAATAAATAACTGCGACGAGTTATCCAGATGGAAACTCAAATAATTTCTCAATGTTGCATCTTCCAAATTCCAGACGATGTGGATTAGAAAAACCCAACATGCGATTATTAATTCTTGTTCATCGTTGAATAAATGATTTAAATCGTAATCCTTATTTTTCACTGCAGAAAATTGTAAAAAAAAATGAGTATACCTCACATTAGAAAACAAAATTTATGATAAAAGATCATTACTTGTTAGAAATTTAGAGATTAGTTTTTGCTTTTCTTCTCTCGTACATGATTCGGTTTCTTGAGTGCAAAATTGACTGTAAAATAAGATAATAATTAAGAAATGGAAGTTATTTTTTCATTATTATACATTTGTATAAAATAGAAATTTTTACATACAATTTAATCAATAAATCAAACAAATGATCGACTATGAGAGGATCTGTAAATTTTCTCAGTTTCGTTCGTCGTTGACTCAGACAATTGAGCTGCAAATCATACCTTGGATAATTATACTGCTTCATGATAAATGCCGGTAAAAAAACTCATTACTATTGAAATTTACACATACCCAGTCCAACGTAACTAGACGATCCATAATGAATCTGTGTTTAACTCCAGTCAGCCCATAAATTACAACTCCGCGAATGAATACGTTACACCGTAAATTTTATGAAATAAAAAATAATTTGAACATACTATAAATACTTCGAAAAATTAACTCACAAATTCAAGACTAAGAATTCAACTTCAGTGTCCGTTATGTACAGAGACCAGTTGGTTTTTCATTTCAAATCGTCCGTTGTTTATTCCCTCCATAACCGCATGTTTTCGAAAGATAACGAATGCGGGTAGTAATTTTCGGTAATTACCTTTGGAAATTTAGAATAAACATAGTTTGATTGTGTTGATGATTTTTGCTTTCTTGCTTGTTTTTTCTTTGCTTTTAAAATAAATGAATAATTTTATGCAATATAATTTTGAAAAATTCTAATATTAAAGCAGTTTTCTCATTAACTCAACAATATAGCTTATATAATATATAATACAAAAACCGGTGCAATAAAATCTTGACTGCTTGAGGCGGTTTATTGGTTACATTGATTTAAAAATTCATCCAATCAGTATAACTGTTTTTTATCACGTTATCTTATTTACTTTTTGTATCGCGTTTTGATCGCGTTGATCACGTCAGTTTTAACGGTGGTTAGTTCGTTGCTGTCTCGACAAATTGACAATTTTAAATGTTTTCTACGTCTTGAATACGCTGTTTTTGGAAATCTGAAATCCCAATGTCGGTATTGAATTTAAATTTCCACCCCGCTAATTGTGAGCATAAGAAAAGAATAGAATTCATTGCATGACAAAAATAAGTAATAAATACTTTAAGTAATCATCTTCCTTTGTTTTGTGTTTTTTTTTTAAATTACAGGGAAACTGCATTATATTGAAAGACCATTTACACTTTACAAACTTCATAATGTATTTTCTAACGAATCTGCGGTAACGGAATTGAGAAACGCTGTCTCTCGTTTCACATTTACCCAGAAGATGACTGACATGTTTAGCTTCTCTGCTACAAAAGACTTGTTGCTGAATCGCAAACAAACTTCAAAGTATCCCATTGTAGAAGAATTTGTTCAATTCATGGATTATTTTCGATTGTTTGCATCGCGCAAATTCAATGTAGAACTAGAAACGAAATTTTCAATCTCTTGTTCTTTGTATGAAAATAAAGGTATATCTTTTGAATCACTTCAAGTGTTATTAATAATAAGTGTGTTGCTAATGAATTATCTGATTTAGATTATTTGCTATGTCATGATGACAAATCAGATGATAGACTGATAGCTTTCATTTTTTATTTGAATTCATCTTGGAAACCCGAATGGGGTGGTTCATTAGATATTTTTGATCACGATAGTAAGTATGTTTAAATTTTTAACTGCAGTGTACCCCACTTATCCGCCCATAACCATTTCTTGATTTTTTCCAGATAACGGACAACCTTCGCACGTAGTTCATCAATTCTATCCCGAATTTAATTCGATGATTTTCTTCGAAGTAGGCAATTATACTCATCACCAGGTATGTATAATTTAAATCCGGTAGATATATGTTCACTTACACTTCTCTTATAAAGCATATGCTTCATTTTCAGGTTAGCGAAGTTACCACCAATACTACACCGAGAATAACCATTAATGGATGGTTTCATTCAAAAGAAGCTTACAATTTAAGTCCGCTATCGTACTCCGAGCCACCTATTGCTTACCAAAAATCTCACAATAAAGGAGTAAGTTTTCAAAAATTTGTTTGATAACATGTCTACAAATTTTCTTTCAATTTATGAATATTACTTTCATAGGCTACCTTATTGTTAAATCATTTTGCCAATAATGAATTCACTCAACTCAAGTATACGGAAGTTATTGTAGAAAACTTATTGAAAAATGGTGTATTAATGTTACAAGATTTTTTGAAACCTCATATTTATCAAAAAATAGCTGAAGAATTGAATTCTGAAGGTATTTGGTGGTATACAAAAGGACCTGCAAATCGAAGGTAAGAATAAAATTCATATAAATTCATATTTGCTATTTCATGATATTTAAATTCCAAAATTTCATTACTTAGGTTGTACAAGTTCGCCGACTTCAAGACGTTGCCACCTACCACTAAAGGTCTACTTAATTTTTTTCAATCTCGATATATGTGTTCATACTTGGAAGAATTAACATCAAAAAAATTATTTTTCAAAAAAAGAGGTAAAATAACATCAAGAAAGAGTAAGTGAATTTCCTACTTTAAAAATAAATTCGATTAAAAAATTTTTAGGCGAACAAGAATATCATAGTTTGGTTTTCGCGGAAATGCAATTTTGGACTGGCGGTTTTTATTCATTGTTAGCTGACGATGATACAAATTACAAAATCTCTACAGTCGATGTGTTCTTATTCTTTAATGTCTGCAAGGAAGAACATTCTACAGATGACGAATTAACACTTAATCAAGCTGGAAATATTTATTATTACGAAAAGTTCGACACCTCTAATGTGAGTGAATTTCTAATTATTTTTATCGTAAATTCGAACCTGGTATTATTATGATATTGAAACGCTCTAAAATTGTTAGTTATTCCTCAAACGATTCGTAATTTCACATTGTGTGTAGTATTGTTGTATATGGTCTTCGGCTGCTCAGAAATGGCTTGCTTGACCTTTGTTATAAAAATGACTCCATATGCGTAAAGTATGAAAGATGAAATTTTATTAGTGGTAATGCGTCAATAGTACGTACTACGTACTAAAGTTTCGCACCAGTGAAAATTTCATATTAATATATGCATTGTGCGTATTGTATGAAATTGTTGGTCATACTTTACAAAAAGCTTACTTGACATTAGCATATTTGTAATAATTTTAATACTGGTCAATCTATTGTATGGTGCAAGTATATGGAGTACTTGAATATTTCCGAAATTCCATCTCCTCCTTTCATCGCATAAGAGCACAGACATTGAAATTTGGGAAGTGGGATGCTGTATAAATATTATTCAAAGAATTTGTTTGTTTGAAATTGGAATGTATCATGTTGTGCGCTTTCTTTTTGTAAGATTAATAAAGGCGAATAACCTCGGAAATTTTTCCGCACCTCGATGGGCTTCAGCGTGTCAATGGTTGCATATGGTTTTGTAATTTCGGTATTAACATCGTATCTGTGTTTTTTCTAGAAATGTGAAGTTGAGCCGAAGAATAATTCCATCTGCTTCGTATTAAAAAATGAAGAAGAGACAAGATACATATCTTATATCAATAAGCATTCGTCAGTTAAGTACAATGTATTATTTCTCAGTTTTAAAATTTGTTAAAAATCATCATGAATGGAGAGATTGGTTTAAGATCATCATTATTTGTATCCCTCATGCGTAGTAGAAGTAATATAATAGTAATAGTAGTAAAACTACTTGAAAAGTTGCACCATAAAGTACTGTAGGTGAATGAGATAAGAATTTTCAATCCTTCTACTTTGCTTACTTAGGGAAGAGTAAACAGAAAAAAAAAGGTTAAGTATTGAAATTATTAATTTCTCAAGAGCCAATTCTCGAGGAACAATTTCTTGAATATAAGGGTAAGGACGCCTAATATGGACCACATTTTTGTTTTGAAATGCCTGTGGTGCTGTAATTGATTGATTTAAAAAGATTAAATTAATTTTATGTATAATATTAATAATATAAAAATTAATTAATATATATATTAATAAAAATAAAAATATAATTATAAAATTAATATTAATAATAATTAGAAATCAAATTATATTAAAAATTGAGTTAATGAAAATGGCTGAGAATCTAGCTACATCTATCTACTTTTTCTAAAGCATCAAGCTCCAGAAAAAATAGGCAAAAGAACATTTTTTTCTGAAATAAGTCAGAACTTAAAGTTAAATTTTTGGGTTCCTAATATGGACCAGTGGTTTAAAAGGTAAATGAAGGTATAAAATCGTATAAAAAGTAACTTATTTGAATAAAATGAATTTGTGAAGCAAGATAAAAAATTTTGTAAGATTAATTGAGTTAGTAGGAGCATATCTACTACTTATCAGTGTAATAATTAATGGCAGCATCGCACACTTCATAACACCAATTGAAGCATTTGTAGCACCTAATGCAAACCTGCCCGTGTTGACCTAAAGAGTATTTCCACCCGCAGAACTGGCATTCCGAATCATCGTCGCTGAAAGTATCTTCATCGTCACGTTCATCATTATTAACTTTCAATTCTTTTTTGAAATTACATATTGTCGTCACTTGAAGATAGGGGCTTACACTCGTTTTGTTCTTTTAGTTTTCGATTTGTTTTCTTGTTCTTTTTTTTTCTTTTAGGCGTTTTTTCTCTCTTTAGCGGTCTCTCTTTGTAATTTTTCAGTTTCCTTGTCGTTTTTGGTTTTTTATTCCTCAGCTTTTTCAACCTTTTTGGCCTCTTTCTCTGCGCGTTGTGATTCCTCATGAAGAAGAGTATTTTTATAAGGAGATGCACAGATTACGATTGCTTTTTGATGCCTTTTTGATGGAGGAGCCGGAGCGATTCTAGATGTATGTCCTCGAGTGAAACGCCAGTGCAAGTAGGTGGTGTTTCGCAACCAGGATCTGTAGATTTTGATAGTGGCACTGTTAAATTTTTTATTGGTTTGAAATGATCTTCGAAAATATTCGCTTTATATGGCAAAATTTGATCGTAACGCATTGTTCTAACGCGACAGTAAATAGGTTGACAGCTGCAATTAACCACATTGTTTGGGCTATGTTTGTACTGCTTTGTGCAGTAAAAATGTTCGATCAAGTGCAAATTTTATACGAGTTTCATAAAAATTCGAGCATTTAACAAGTATAATACATTATTATATGTAGTAAACTGCAAGGTAGTCAGCTTACTAATATGATGAACAAAATCGAAGATGCAATGGGTACCTATTACTCTAAGCTGATTTTAGGGAGGTGCATCAATTTTTGAACCGTTTTTTTCATGATACCTTTTCTATTTAAACAACTAACTGCGTTCAATCGTACCTCCGGCTCGGCCTAAGAGGTAGTACATGACACGAATACAAACAAAAAAAAAAATAAAAAAAATAAAAAATTGCACTTCCATCAAAATTTATGCGATACTCTTTAAAACTGCTTACTATGTAGGTACGACGTAGGTAGGTATTACATCATTAATGCAATATTTAATATATTTTTTTTAAATCAACTACAGATGTATGGAAAAATATCCGCTGGGGGAGCGGCATAAACGAGAATTTTTACAGCATAAAACAGCGTAAACGTAGGACAAACGATTTGGTTAATTGTAGCTCTCAACTTTGAAATGTGGGGGCTCGCATTTCTGCAGGTCCACATGTCAAATCTCCATAGGGGGAGCAGCACAAATTAAATTTTTTATGGCACAAACGTAGCACAAGCGATGTGGTTAATTTCAGCTCTCAAACTTGAAATGGGGGGCTCGCATTTATACAGTCTCACATGTCACATCTCCGTAGGAGGGGGAGGAGCAGCACAAACGATGTGGTTAATTTCAGCTCTCTACAAGGAAATGGGGGGAGGGCAGTGAAATGGACCTGTGATCAGTTTCTAGCTGATAACTGTCGAAGTTATCACCATCAACTTTGTCATTGAAATTTTCAGGTACTTCTAATTCTGTGTTGACATCACCATCATACTCAAGTACAAGTTCTTCTACAAATGATTCTCTATTACAGAATAAATGTGTGAATAGATTGTAATAATTAATGATACCAAAATCAAGTTTTGAGATACTTATAGTCATTATTATAGATTCGGAAATTTCCATTTTCGAATTATTTTATTGAAAAAGGATTGAAAAACCAGCAAACGACCAACCGTGAAATTGTAATTTGTATGCGAAGTGGAGTTTCGAGGTTTTTTATTTTATTAATTTTTTGGCTTTCTGTGTGATTTTATAACAATATTACATTCTAGGAAAATGGGTCAGAGGCTACACTAACCATTTTCACGAAAAAGTGACTTGAATTTTTTTGGAGTTACGAGATAATGAAGGGTGGTACTTCTGAATCTTATATTTAAGAACCTTGTAAGAAGATTTAGTCGATATTTTAAACAATGAAATTTATAATGATGATAATTTAAGTAGCGAAGAAACTAATGAAATTGCGGACAATTTGTCAAACTAGTTAAATATAAGTGGTAATCGCGAAGATAATGATATTTTTAAGGATTTTAATTTTAGTGATTGGGAGGTTTGTGATAATAATAATAATGATAATGAATTGGATAAATTTTCAATTTGTAAGGCAACCCGGCCCTTACCTTTAGACACTTATGTTAAGAAGCCTAATAGGGAATTTTTACCTCCATCACCCCCTCCCCCTCCACCTCCTATGTTAAGTGTTCTAGACCCGGGATATATTGACTGTGGTACCACAGAAACAGTGATGTGTCCTTTTTTAGAGGAATTATTTTTAAGTCGTGGTATTAATGTAAGAGAAAGTCCCCCAACCGTTAATACATATAATATATTAAGTCGCGATTTAGAATTAAGCGATGATGAAGACGAATCTTCTATTCTTATTATAAGTTAATAGATTATTCAGACTCCGAATCTGACTGCGACTCCGATTCCAACTCCGACTCCGAGATTTAGACTCTGATTACGAGTGGAAAGGAAATGTGTATACATATCGCATACTTGTAATCTGTCGCATTTTTGAGAGTAAAATTCTTCGTGATTTTCTTATGAAATTTGAAAATGAAGAAGATAGGACACTGATCTTTAATTTGTTTAGAACGAAAAATTCACATTCCAATTTATAGGAAAGTTATAAGCTATGAAATATAGCCTCCTCAAACGCCAATTTATTTTTACGTTCTTCTCGACAAATAATCACTGAATCAAAAAAACCAAAGGTTTTTTCTTTTTTAATTTTTTCTTGTAAAAATTAAAATTAAAAAAAATTTCAATACGTTTTGTAAAAAATGGAACCCGGTAGTATGTTTTATGATGAATAAAGATGACCCCATTTTTAAGACGATGAAAAATTTTTTGCTCAAGTCATTTTTTTTGCGTTAGTTGGTAACACTGCTTGTTTATTTCACCACTCCTGTAAACTGTCTAGCATGTTGTTGTAGCTACAATTTAAGGAAATTTTTACCATACCCCGTTATCGGTAAACCTATTAGTGATGCTGTAGCTAATTTTTAATATTTTTTGAGTGTGAATTCAGAGGGTTAATGATGAATGAAAAACACACATTTTGGTCATATTCTATATGTATTTAAAGATCATAGTAACAGTACTACGTAATTACACCGACAATTTATTTATATTCGCATATTAACTAACACTAATAAATTGCACCGACGTAATAGCTTCAGTATTGTAGAAATGTAGTTGTACTTCGATGTAGTCTAGCTGGACGTCTAAAGATAAAAAGAAAATGTTCAATATTAACAAATATGAATATGTTTTTAATGTAAATGAATAAAGTTTAATGACTTACATTATAACGCTATGCCGTCGTATAGCTGGTGGAGTATGGAAGAGATTTCTGGGCGCGAGTTCGCGCCTGGGATGTCTTGGCGCGTCCCTCACATCGCTAATGAATATAAAAATAGGATTAGTGAACGAATATAAAATTGTTATTTAATAATTAAGTATTATTCTATTACCGATAGTTTTGATTGATGTGTAATTCCATATTTGGAGTAAATGGCGTATATATGATACGCCGTCGTAAGCACTGTAAAAAAGAGGTTTTTTATTAGATTAGCTTAAAACTTGCGAAAAAGGATTTTCGAAGTTGTAAATAATACATACCTTCATTAGAATAAATACAATTATTACCGCTATTGCGGTAAATAGGCAAAAAAATTCTTTTGATACTTCCATAGTTATTATTAACACCATTTTAAACACCTGTGAAATACTATTGCTATTGTTTCCCTGAATATTGCAAACGCAGCGAATTTTACATAAAATGCAGTTCGCGCAATTACAGGCAACATTAGACGATTCTTTTTTAATTAATGGTAAAAATACCTATCTTTCAATTTTTATTTTTTATTTAACTAGTGAAAAAGTATAAATAGGCTACAGTATACGTGTAAAATTCAATTTAAAATGGATAATATTATTGAAAGTTTTGAATATTACGATTATAAATCACCCATATCTGAAAATATCAATCATGCGGGCGTAAAATTCCCAATAATCGCATATAATGAAGACATTATAACTCAACCTTATAAGAGTTTGTTGGTAATCAATGGTTCAATAAATGTGATTAAGGTTGGAGCTTCTGAACAACAATAAGTCACGCTTATTGTTTCGGAAAAAATTAATTTTGTGAATAATATCAAAGCATTTCAGCACTTCGAGGTGCTACTGAATTCACGTGGGATATACCTGTTTCATATTCGAAAACTAAACATATTTTATTAGGTTTTCATAAAGATAGGTTCGATAAGTTGTCTATTGATAATTCAAAGTTCGATTTTCTAGATTTGGAAAATGTTCAAGTTTTACTCAATAATAATATTTATTACCCTAGAAAAAGATATGGTCCGCGCGAAATATCCATTTCACGTTATCTAATAAGTCAGCGGAAACAGAGAATTACACCTGTCGACCCTGCAATAAGAAATACTTAAGTATATACAACTAAAACAGAAATTCGAGAATACCCACTCAAATACACACCTGGTGGCCGCGTCACCCCATATCACCGCATCGTGTACACATGGCATTTCCGCTTCTTCAGCCGTGTCTAAACAGGAGCATAAAAAACCAAAATCATCAGATAATCAGTAGGCATCTGGGTCCGCTCCAATAAAAACAATTCCGCCATGCGCATTTTGTGCAGAATTACACTATTCATCCGCATGTCCAACGCATACATCCCTTGAAATACGGCGCTCTCTTCTGAAAAACCGCTGTCACAACTGCCTAAAACCAGGGCATGTACAAAAACACTGCAGAAGAAAAGTAACCTGTTTCTACTGCAGAGAATTGACTCACCACTCGGCTCTATGTCCGAAACAATTCGGCAAACCATCGACTGTCACTTTAACCAACAATGAGAATGCAAAATCCGATACTACAGTGTCAGCCGACAACTCAAAAGCGTCTTACGAGGGGCGTCTCAAAAGTAAGTTTCCCTATTTTTTAAAAATACAAAATGAATAAAAAACGCAAAACTATTATATACATTCGATTATATTTGAGTTTTCCTATTTTTCGACATATTCTCAGGCTAAATCTAAGCATTTGTTGTAACGTGACACAAGTCTTTCGATGCCCGTAGTGTAGAACTCCTGAGATTATTTTCTGAAGAATTCGTTGATGGCTAATTTCACTTCCGCGTCATTTTGGAATTTTTGGCCTCCCAGAGCTTGTTTCAATTTGGGGAAGAGCCAGAAATCACTCGGTGCAAGGTCCGGTGAGTACGGCGGATGATTGAAGATTTTCTACTTAAATTGTTTGAGTAAACCCTGAGTAACAGCTGAGGAATGTGGTCTGGCATTGTCGTGAATGAGGAAGATGTTTTCTGCTTTCAAACCGGGTCGTTTTCGATAAAGAGCTGCTCTCAAGTCTTTCAGAACTTGGCAGTAGGTATTTGAGTTGATGGTGGTACCTTTTGGCATGTACCGTGTGAGTAAAATTCCTTTTGAGTCCCAAAACACAGTTGCCATAATTTTGCCAGCGGAGTTGGCAACTTTTGCTTTTTTTGGTCGAGGTTCGTCGGGCTCACACCACTGTTTGCTTGCTTCTTTCGATTCTGGGGTGGTGTGGTGAACCCACGTTTCATCCCCAGTGACAACTCGATCCAGTAAGGAAACACCCTCCTCATTAAAATGACTGAGGAAGTCCAAGGCAGCGCCCATACGATTGAGTTTATGCTCCTCTGTGAGTAATCGTGGTACCCAGGGGTAAGAAAGCTTACGCATTCCAAAAACATCGTGAATTATTCGTCCAACCGAGGCTCTACTGCAATCTAGAGACTGTAAGCGAAAACACAATTCAGAAATCGTCATACGTTTATCTTCCTCCAATAGATCGCGCACGCAGCTGTTGCACGTTACACAGGTCGGTGGTTGAATCGCTTGGTCTACCGGAACGCAGCTGATCGTGAACATCTGTTCTCCCATCTTCACGGAAACTTTTACACCATTTGCGTACACTTTGCACTGACATAACATCGTCACCGTATTTCTTGCATATTTTTCGATGAATATCACTTGCAGAAATGCCCTCCATCGCGAAAAACCGAATTAATGAGCGCACCTCATAATCAACATATACGTCAATTCGTCGCGCCATGTTTACAACTAAACAACTCTGGTGATAACAGTCCAAACGATTTCAGATTTTTACAGTGTTACCAGAAACTCAAAAATAACATGTCCCCAAAATTTTACGAAATTCCCTCCATTCCTTCCCCTCGAAAAAAAATAGGAAAACTTACTTTTGAGACGCCCCTCGTATTTCCTCCGCACACATAAAGGCGCTCATGTCACTGCATTAGTGTCCATCGAAAATCCTGAAACAAAAAAAATACATCAAAATATCGATTTCCAAGCTGTACGGAAATTCATCAATCTCTCGCCTCGTAAAGTTTTTCCTTGCATTTTGTGTTTCCTCTATTCCTTTCTCCAATTGTTTCTTTTCACCTGTCGTCAGTGTTGTACTCTCATTACTCTCTATCTGAATTTCTGTCGCATTTCCAGATTCAGCATTCTTCGGACTGTTATTGTCCAAGGCAGTTTCGTTCAGTTTGGACACCTTTTCTGGCAGGCTATCGCTTTCTCTCTACGCTGTGTTATTTTTGTCTCTCTCTTTGGTGATTTCTGTCGCGTCTCTCTTTCTCGAATAATTATGTTCTGATAAACATTCATTTACACTTCCTACTAAAGCTTTGTCGTACTTTCTGTCGATAAACCAAAAGGGGTCATTGTATTTTCCCTCGAACTCGATTTTATTTGTTTTTCGACACACGAAAATAATTTAGTTATCAGTTAGTAATACATTATATCCATTTATTATGAATTTTCTTATCTATAACAAATTTTCTGATAAATCAACTGTTACTAGAATGTTTTCCAAGCTTATTTGTTTACCGAAACCATCGCAAACTTTTCCTATTAAATCTCCTCGCCACTTCACTTGTATATTAAAACTGTTATTTTTATTCGCTCCTGCAATTTCACTCACACTCTCTCTTGGGTTTTTAATTACAAACACATCTTTACACATGTGTTCAGTCGCTCTGGTGTCACAAATAAAATTTATAATTAAATTCTTACCTTCCGTAATCACATATCTCTGTTCGTCGGTAATCTCTGGTAAGCTTATCTCCAGCTTGTCGGGGGACATCTCTCCCTCTATTCCATCATCGAGTTGTTCTAACTGCTTTCAGAAATCGGTGACAAAGGCTGTTGCCTCCGCCAGCTGGTTGGTAACAGCAGATGGTAGCACCCGTGTTGGCAGTCGATACTCGAATGCCAGCTGGGAGTCATCGGGCTCCCACACCTCGCTCGTCTCCGGTAAATCTATGCGTTGAGCTTGACCTCGAGCAAAGAAGTCTGCCAGCTCCTGTCGCCTTTTCTTTTCAGCCTCCTCTCGCATCAGGCGTATTTCCCTCGCTGACGGTAGGCCGGAGGTGGACGGGATTGGCTCCGCTTCAACACCATCTCTCGCAGAGTCTCTCGTCTCACAATTTCTTATGCTCGTCCCAACAGCGGCTGTCGCATTCAAGTTAGTTGTTAAACTTAAAAAAGCGCAAGCATCGTTATCATTTTCTTCACATTCTGTGTCCCAATCCATCTCTCTCTCTCTCTCTCTCTCTCTCATCTATCACCAAGTTTGCCAGCGCTGTTTCGGGTTTTACTCCAGTAAACACTCGTTTCGGTTTTCCCCTCGCGAAATTTCTTTTTGTAGCCACTCCTTCGTTCAACTGTCGCTGACCTCTAAGTTTTGAGTATTGTTTCAGCTTGTGGCGCTTGAAAGTATTATACATTTTACTGACACTATTATTATTATGGTTATTACCTCTCGCAGAGTTCGGTGCACTACACTCTATGTTCGAGCGTCCTCTAGTGCCTCGGAACTGTCTAGGTCGATAAGGAATCTTTGCTTCAGGGCCTGAGCATCCTCAACACCCAAGATCGGACACTCTTCAGAAATGTGCGTTCCAAAACGATGACAGTTGTAACACTTTACTCGTCCTTGGTGAGGGCACTCGTAGCTTATGTGTCCGAAGTCACCGCAGGAGTAACATCGGGTTTTCGTTGACTCCGTCTCTCGCTGGTGCATCTCTTGCCGATATGTCTCTTGTCAATCACTCGCTATTCGTCCGGTGCCTCTCATACGAGAAAAGTAGGCTTTTGTAAGCTGAGTTGTATTATTTGAATTGGCAGCTTCCTCCTGTAACAAAATCGATTTAAAGTCAATATATGTCAAATCTCTAGCATTGCCCATAGTCACCATTCGCAATCGAACCGACGGGTACACTGATACGGTCGCATTAATCGCTTGATCTAAGATTTCTTCCATAAACAACAGTTTGCCAATAAAGTCGAAAGTATTTATTACATCATCGAATCTCTGTATAAAATGGAAGACTCTCTCACCCTTCCCCAATCACAAATCATGGAACTTTTTACGCAGCGCGGCGGTATTAAGGATCATTTCTGCCTTCTTAAAATCACAGACAGCCTTAATCATTTCATAAGGTTTTTCTATTTTTAACACTTGAGCCTGATATCTCTCGTCTAACCTTGCAAAAATCAAATCCCTCGCAGACTGCTCAATGCTCTCATCCCTTGCACTTATCGCTACAGATTCCTTGGTAAAATTTGGAAACCCTTTCGCTCGCAACTCTTCTTGTATCTGATCCATCCAAAGATCTAACCGTCCATTTCCAGTCAATTTATATTCTCGTCGCACGCTGTCTTTCGTTAGGGAATTTAATAATTTATTCAAATTTAACTCTCTCTCTTCTACTGGTGCATTTACTTCCGAAGGTGTTCCATCTCGTACCCTCTCGCTTGGATTATCTGTCGCACTTTCTTTTTCGCAATTTACCTGTTCTATTTTCTGTCGTAATTCCTGATTCTCCCGTCGCAGCCTCTCAATTTCCAACTCTTCATCGTCCTTCAGCCTGTCACTGACCCTCCAGCTTCCATGTCGCATAATATCTGTAAATTTTCAACATTAGAATTAATATTAGAAAAGAATAATTTCGATAATCGCTCATCGCTCGCGTAAGTATGTGCATATAGTATAAGCGTTAATTAGCCAGAGCAAAGCCAAGCTTAAATAAGACTTGTATTCGCATCGCATATATATTGGGATTTTATTAATTTATGTTTTTAATTTTTAGCATTAATGAGGGAATTCGCGGCTCTCAACTTTTAATATTTATAAAGGAGTGTTGATTTCCGCGAAGACTCAGATGTACTCAATCTGTGGAACACACATGCGATTAGATCATCTGCTTCCCACCAAAGTTCTAATGCTAATGGAACGCGCGTTCGACACCATTTCCTCTGGGAGAACCTCGAATAATCGTATACGATTCGGTTACGCAATATTACTCTCTCACTAATCTCTCACTCGCGAAGAGAAAACCAACATAAACTGTCATCACCTCTCATATCAATTTTTCATTTACTCAATTGTTCAAAAAAATTCATGAAATAAGTCTAAATAAAATTTTGAAAAGAAAAAGGAACTCCTTTTGGTTATCACTCTCTGATTCTATCACCCGTTTTCTTCTTCAGCTCATTTGTCCTCGGTGTCGCATATCGTCTCCATTTCTAATATAAAATATTCACCATGATTTTCAATTAACTCTCTTAATCCAACGCCAGGAGAAATGCACGTGTCTAGACACCAGCATGTTGCCATGCTCGCAAACTGTCTCTGGAGACCCCACTTCGCAACCGAATCCGATTATTCTGCTAAATACTACGCGTAATCAAAAACGAAGAATTAATTTACAATAGGCATCACTCTCCAATATTACTCATCTCTCACAAAACCCATCACCATGCACAATACTTTGTTTTGTTTTCACTCGCGTTGCTTATGATTTTCAAAATACATCAAAACACTAACCTGATATGTAAATTATCAATTATCGCACGTATTTTACTAATCAATTGAACAATCGCACTTGTTTCAATGTTGAAAATTTACTTCAAAAAGGTGAGCTTATCAATTACCAGCAAAATTACAAAACCGTTGCACAAGAAAAATACCTCCACTTCAAACGTTTTAAGTTACGTATTTTTCCATACCATCAACATGTGTTGGCGGATGAATACACACATGTTGTTTAGCCAATGATAAACAAGCCGTTATAATGAAAAAAATGAACTGCACAAAAGCTCCGCCATCTTGCACGTCAAATCACAATAGAGGCGATAAATAAAATTATGACATTACTTACAGTTGCTGTCCGATTACATTTTCCAATCAATCACATCATACGTATCACCGGAAAATCGCACCATTCGAAAAAAATTACGTATTTATTTTCAGCACCAACGGAAAAACACCAATTGCACCACACTGACACATTTACATATTTTCGACTCTCGCAAATTTTAGTTTTAATCACTCGCATCGAATTTCATTAATCTCTCGCTCATTAGGTCGCTCGTCTCTCGCAAAATATCATTACACTTATTCGACTTAGCCGTAGCCACGTTTTATTGAATTACGAACCATGCTCCTTGCTACCATGTTGGGATTTTAGGAAGATCCCACGAACCTTGAAATCTTTTAAATCACTTACCCAACCAACGCAATTTATCTTACTAAAAAGTCATGGTGTTAAAACAGAAATAATAATAATAATATTTAATTAAAAGCATGAGCTAAAAGATTTATTGTCAGAAAAGAAACAAGATCAGAACTGAACTCGGAGGAGTACATACCAACTAGAGAGATCTTATAATAAAAGTAACGATCCCGAAAAAACCTGGACTGCGCTAAGGAAAAAGCAGGATCGTTTTACAACATAGTAATTATGGTAAAGCTAACACGGTAAATTTCTTGTGTTATATTAACACGTATTCCAACAATGGAAAATCTACTAAAAGCTGTGGCCGTACTTTATATTTTTGTTGGTAACACTGTTTTTTATGGTTCCTTATGTAATGTTTTTTTCTGTGATTTTTTATTCTTAGAGATAGAATATGAAGGTATTATTAAGAGCACGTTATAATAATGTTTAATAAAAATAAATAAAATGTTTCGTTCTATAGATTTTTATTTTAATATAACATAATAACAAATAAAATAATACATTTATGTCACGGGACATAAATTGGCGACCCAGCCTAGGATTGAAGTTTTGGCTAAAAAACTGAAAAATGTCAGATGATGAAGAAGAGACCGCATGGAGAGAGAACTCTCAAGAAAATACAATTCCGAAAAAAGGTAATTTAAAGAAAGACAACGAATCAGAAATGGATAGGAAGAGGATTGACGATTTAGAAAAACAAATAAAGGTATTAAACGAAAGCATGGAGAAAATGTTGAAGATGATGGAAGTAAAGAATGTAAGTATAGACAGCTCGAACACCGAAAAAACATATAAAACGTTAGATGAAACAGGGGCAACAACTCTAATATAAACCCCACGGAGACTACAATTCAATGAACCAAATGCCAGCAGTACAATGAAAGACAACGAACCAAAAAATATAACAAATAACATGCCAACATATGTAATCCAAACTGGATATGGCGAAGGAATACCAGAATTCAACGAAGAAAATAAATTTGAAGCAAGTGATTTCTTAGAAACATTCCATAATTATATAAAATATCAGCATTTACCTGAAAATATAGCTATTCAATACCTACACAAAGCAGTAAAAATAAAAGATAGAAAGTGGAAATCCGAATCGATGAAAGCAACTACGTTAAGAGAATTGAGTCAAGTATTTCTAAATTGCTTCTGGGACCATTCAGCTCAAAATGCAGTATTACATGAATTTGAAAAAGTAACATTCTACCAATTATGGAATAACAAAGAGGTGAAGGACGAAGTTACCTGATGGATTACCATTCTGCGAGGTATTGATGTTATTGACTGTAATAATCGTATTTACTGTGACAAGCTGATCGATAAAATGCCATATAAATGGCAAGACATGATGCATTTGAAGGAGTGTCGAAGTTTGGAAAATGTTTTAAACACAGCAGAGATCTGTAAAGATCTAAACATAACAAATAACGATAAGTTTCGAAATAACTCAAATATAAATAAAAATAACACACAACAAAGACAAAATGATACGTATTATAATCGAAGCTATAATAACAATTATGGTAGCAATCGAGGAAGGGGAATGTACCGTGGAAGCGGTTGTGGTTTCTCACAACTAGGATATTATCAAAGCCGATATCAACCAGAAAACCCAACTGAGACAGATGATAATAACAAGAAAAAAGACGATGCACCAACGGATGTACGATTAATAAAAACCAAGGATCAACCTAGAAAAAGAAAAATAATCAATCACGATGAAAGCCATTATAAAAACGGCGATCAGTACATTTCAGAACGAGCCCACAACAAAGATCAAGTAAATAGTATTAAAAACATTTCATATAGAGATGAAAATGGTACGCTTACATTCTTATTTAATAACGAAATTCAAATTATTGGTGATGGAATAATGTATGATTTTATTCATAATTCGGCCATTGATATAATTAATTACCGTAAATACGATTTAGCTTTCCGACGAGCTTGCATAAATAATTTCTATAATCAAGTGCGTAAGCGAAAACATTTTGAGTCTAAGGTTATATTCTCAATCGGTTACTCCGATTTAGAAAGTGGGAAAATACCAATCTACTTATGGAAAAAGACTCTACAACAAATTATCAATCATCTGAGCATGTATGGTGTAAAGCGAATATATTTTGTAACCCCATTAATAAGTCCCACAATTCTAAAAGCAAGAGACGAAGGTATACGTTATTATGTAGATATGCAAAAAGCAATTCAAGAAGTAATTAAGACCTCATTAGACACATCTATGATTAGTGTGGAAAATTTCTCTACAAAAATAACAAATAAAACAAAGAAATCATTAAACGAGGTGACACTTGCAACTGATATACAAATTAAGAAAGATCGATATCATTATAATAGGAATCATGATAATTACAATGTTGAGCGCAGCTACTTACCTGAACTAGAAAGGATAATTAAGGATAAAATTGCAACAGAAGATAAGCAGAGACGAAAAGCTATAAAACGAATCCAAGTTGAACGTGCTACGCTGATAAATGCAAGGAAAAGGGAATTACAACAATATGAAGATGTTATGAAAATCTCATCTGCTGATATTAGAGCCCGAATATGTGTTGGAAAAACAAAAATCGAACCAGTGTTAGATTCTGGCGCAAAGAATTCAGTAATTTCTCAGGGATTAGTTGACCTACTTATGCGTGAAGAAAAAGATTTCATTTTAACTACAAAATTGAAAATGAACGTTGGAACACAACTTGCTGGCTCAAATGTAGGACCCAAAATGAAAAGTTTAGCTGTTATTGAAATAGCTTTCGACAAGGAAACTGTACTCAATCTTCCATTTTATATAATGCCGGGAGAAAAACTCGAAATGTTGATCGGTGGAGATTTACTGAAACAATACGGCATGAAAATAGACTTAAAAAATGACCTTCTACATATCACTTACAAAAACGAAAACCGGATTTTTGAAGTAATTGTCGACCAGGATCCAACAGTAAAGGATGGATGTATAATTGAACGTATTGGACGCGTCAAAGTGGAAACTAACTACATAACAAATAACGATCAATTAAAGAATAAAAACGAATATTATCACAGTCCAACAAATGATATATTAAGAAGAAATGTATCGAAGCTTATCATAATGGATACATAACATATGAACAAGCTGAAAAAGCAAATCAAGAATTACAGCAATTTACGAAAACTGTTTTCTCAGGGAAGTTAGGAAAAGTCAACCATGAACCTGTAAAATTTGATATTATGGACACAGTTCCATGGAAAGCATCAAGTTACGATGTACCACTGAAATATCGTGAAGAAGTGAACCATCAAATAGCCGAAATGGAGAAAAATGGTATAATTGAAAAGTCAAATACCCAATTTATAAGTCCATTAACTGTTTCGAAAAAAGGCACTAAATTACGTGTTTGTTTTGATGGTAGATTTTTCAATAAAGTTTTAAAAGATTCGTGTACAGATCCCCAAAGATCCATGATATTTTATTCAACCAAAGAGATACAAACATTCTTTCCAGTTTTGATTTTAATTCAGGATTTTTACAAATTGAAGTACACGAAGATTATCGAAAGTATTTAGGATTTAAATACAATGGACAAGTTTATCAGTATAAACGCCTACCATTTGGAACAAAAGTATCTAGTTCAATATTTATACAATGTATAAATACTGTTTTGGGAAAATTTTTAAATAACAACACAACTGCGTATGTAGATGATGTATTATGCTCATCAAGTAATTTTGACGAACATTTAGCACAAAGAACCGATTCCACTGGGGTGAAGAACAAAACATAATATATAACAAACTAAAAGAAGAATTCTTCAGCGACATATACCTCAATAAACCAGATTATTCAGAGCCTTTTAATTTACACATTTCTCGAGAAGGGAATGTTGTTAATGCTTGCCTCACTCAATTACCCAAGAATGCAGATTCTGAACAAATAATCATGCATCTGAGCAAGACTTTTAAACCAATTGAACAGCAATATACATGTATAGAGAAGGAGTTACTGGGATTATACATCATATTAAAGAAATTACGTTCATATTTGCTTGGCTTTCAAGTAAACGTTGCACAATCATATAGATGTCTAATTAATAAATTCCAAGACATTGCTTCTTATCATAATAGAGCTGGATGGTGGCTCGCAAATATTAATATGTTTAATATCGAATTCACCTTAGAGAAGAAAAACAAGTGGAATAAATTAGCTCAAGAATCGTTGGAACCGATAACACTGAATCGTATATCTATACAAAATATTTCTGACGAGGAACAGTCAATGTGTGAGCTCGGCGAGAAAAGTTTTCGAGAATTAACAAATAACAAAAATATTAACCCCGAGGATAAGATTTTAATTAAAATATTATCAAAAAATAACAATTTTAATGTGACTACGAAAGATATTCGATATTTTAAAGTAAACATGCAGGAGAACTTACAATATGACTTAAATAACATCATAACACAACAGCGGGCGGACAATCAGTTACGCAAAATAATTGTTAGCCTTGAAAATGAAGCCAGCGACTCTAGATATATAAATCAATATAAGATACAACATGAAGTACTCCATAAGATATTCAAGGATGGCAGCAGCGTTCCAATGGTCCCAACTCATATGTCTGATAAACTGGTACAATACATACATTTATTCTATGGACATACTGAAATTGAAAAATTGCAAATGTTATGTAACCGATTTTTTCATGCTATCAATTTGAGTCGCATCATAAGGAGAAACATGGGGCGATGCTTATCATATAAATTTAACAAAATAAATAACCAAAAAGTTGTACCCAAATTTGGAAAAGTTGAAGTAAAAAGTATTGGAGATTGTTTTTCATTTGACCTCTATGGACCATTACCAGAGTCAAAATTAAAAATCCATTCTCTATTAGTTGCCCGAGACTTGGCCTCAGGTTACATTAAAATATATATGCTACGTAGTACTACAGCGGACTCCATAACTAATCGTCTGAAACAACTAATAAAAGAAATGAAAGAAAGAGACATCACTATAAAATCAGTACTCTCAGATAATGGGTCACAATTCACCAGCAATTTATGGAAAACTACTTGTATAACAAATAACATAAAAATTTACCAAATCTCACCATATAACCCTTATGCATCACCTGTCGAAAGAGCGATGCGCGACATTGGGAATTACCTCAGATTATTTTTAAATGAAGACTGCGATGACGAAGAATATAATCACACAAAATGGACCAACTGCATACGCGATATAGAAAATTGCATGAACGACATTCCTGGAAAAAATGGCCAATCACCAAATGAACTATTAGGAATAAACAGCCCACAATTACCATTCAATGACATAAACTTCCGGCCAAGAAGAATGAATACAAAATTACTGTTATAAGAATTATTAAATAAAATAAATAACAAAACTTAATCCTGAAGAAATCTTCAAAATGAAGTCTACAAACAAGCAGCCTTTTCTTTTCGATGAGAACGACTATGCGGTGATCTTCACAGATGGTGCGTGCATAAGAAATGGGTATAAAAACGCAAAAGGAGCCATTGGCATATGGTTCGGTGAACGGTCAGTCCATAATTTTTCAAAGGTCCTAGAAAAGGAATATATAACAAATAACATAGCAGAATTAGAGGCAGTAATTGCAGCATTGAGAATAGCATCTGAAAACAAACTCAGGAAAGTAAAGATCATTACCGATTCCATGTATGTCGTGTCTAGTATGAACAAACATATACTAAAATGGATTGCAAATAAATGGAGAAGATATGATAACAAACCTGTGATGAACGCTGAACTTTTCAAACAGCTCATTACTTTAACAAACGGTTTCGATGATGTTCTTTTCGAACATACAACTGGTCATAACAACAATATGGGTAACATCAGTTCAGATTTCATGGCAACATGCGCTATAATCAAATCTGAATTTGGAACGATTGAAGAAGCTATTAAACAGGCATTAAATAAAACAACTAATGATACTACAGGAGCATACGATAGAACCCTTGTCCAAAAATATTTAGAAGCAGTCAACTTCGTGAAAAACATCGATCGAGAAGCAAAGTACAACAAAAAGTTGGGAGGTTCAATAACAAAATTTGAAAAAGGTGAAATTGTTATAATAAAAACTCACCAAATGAGTAACAAATATTACGGTGTAAAAGGAAAATTGTTTCCTAAGTATGAAGGCCCTTACCGAGTATTAAGACGACAAAATGTAAATTACTACTTTCTGCAACATGTCGATGATCCAGAAATGAAAAAATTCGTGAATATCAGACAGATGAGGAAATTAAATTTCGAAGAACAAAGTACTTTCAACATTTCGAATGGGGACAACTTCGATCTAGACAAAATGTTTGAAGATAACAATAATGAAAACGAAGAAAACCCCCAACAAATAACAAACAACACTGATAGCGTGCCACGATCGACGCATATAGATGAGGACTGTTCATTAGATGACAGTGGTGACGAAATCGAAGAAATTGAACTCGAAATAGACCGCATAATACCGATTGAGACCCAGAAATACAGGAAAATGATAATTGAAAAAATTAATAAGTCTTTAGAAGATAAGCTAAACTTTTTCAAAAATGCCGCCAAAATAAGAATGATAAGAAGTTGTTACCAGAAATCACAGATGGAGCTACTAAATGATAATTTGAACAAAATTTTTGGCATGAACTTGGAAGCACCAAGAACCCAAACAACATTCATTTAATCTTCCCGCAATTTTGTATCATCAGTTCAGTGTTAAAATTGGTATTTTATATTTCTGAAGTGAGAATCGCATGCGTATTATTATTATTATCATCGTTTTTTTATTGATACATAACACATAACATGTCAGACTGGCGAAACTATTATACACCAAATCCCGAATTGGCAACAACAGTATATAAAATACTGGAGCCATATATGGAAGAAATGAAGCGCGAGTTAAGAGTTGGGACAAATGGCAATTCATACCATGAATTTAAAGATGGAAGCACAGCAGGAAGAGATACGAAGTTTGAAGAAGGAACTCAGTGAAACCAAAGATAAGGTACGCTTATTGGAAAATAACATGATAACAAATAACGCTCTTGGTACAGCATCAGTCAACGAATTAATAGAAATTGCATCACAAGTATGCATTATGGGCGATGGAATGGCAAAAGATATCGTAAAAATCATGGAACATTAGAAAATCATCAAATTTGGGTCAAGTCCATTTGTGGGAGACGATATAACGCCGAAGATATTATATCAGCGATTAAAAAATGCCAAACTAAATTGCAAGAAAACATCTGTACTACTGACGGCCTTTAATGACGTCCACCTGAAGAAGAGAATGTCCAAAGAGGAAATTATTGACCACATAGATGACCTGTATGTGCTCCTCCATGAGCTGTTGGAAAGAAGAAACACAGCAATGGTGTTCGTCATCCCTCCCATCCTCTATCCAGATCAAGATCTGGATAGAGATGAAAATCACGATCAATATGTTGCTTTTCAAGAGGGACTCCAGGAGGTTGCCAAGCAATTTGAAGGACGAGTTATCATCATGACTCAGGCAGCAAAAATGTTATTAAAATTAGATAATCCAATAAGGAAAAGGATTTGGCTGTCACGAAAGGGGAGACCAGCTGCATACGATGGCGCTTTCATATATAACAAAGGAGGATACCACCTGCATGGTAAGGTGGGTATCAAATGGTTGGAGGGGATAATTGAGGAGATAAATAGTTCTCGATGGAGCAAATAAATATAACAAATAACATACACCCTAAAACTATAATTAATGTAAATGAATGGATATTTTATTATTTATCTTGTAGAAATTTTTTTTTCTTCTTTTCTTTTTTTTTTCGTGTGTTATGTTAAAGAAAATAAGACAGAAAAATTTCCCTGAGCATATGTGGCCGTACTTTATATTTTTGTTGGTAACACTGTTTTTTATGGTTCCTTATGTAATGTTTTTTTCTGTGATTTTTTATTCTTAGAGATAGAATATGAAGGTATTATTAAGAGCACGTTATAATAATGTTTAATAAAAATAAATAAAATGTTTCGTTCTATAGATTTTTATTTTAATATAACATAATAACAAATAAAATAATACATTTATGTCACGGGACAAAGCTGAATCAGCAATGTTATAGAAAATAATTGTTTAGATGTACCAAGTATTGATATTCCTTATCACATCTTTTCGAAGGTTTTAAATTGTGCCGCTAAGAGTGTTTTTTGATTAAAATTCGAAAAATTCAAAGTAGCCCCATCATACAGTACCGGGTGACTACTTGATTCGAGCACCTCAAGCGCAAAAATCTTTTCCTTGTAGAAATAAATGATATATATATTTCAATGATATTAGCAAGAATAAATGACGTAGAATTGTTATAGTAACTGGTCTGAGTTCTGATTGGTTATACCGGGTGACTACTTGATTCGAGCACCCAAGCGAAAAAATTAGCTAAAATGCGAATAAATTCAAAACATATATGTATTTTTGACAATGAAAGTATAAATTAAAATTGTGTATTTCATTGATAAACACTTTTAAGCATTAAATAAATATTATTTATGCCATTTATTGTTCTTAATATCATTCAAATATGTAATTTATTTCTATGAGGGAAAGATTTTTGCGCTAGGGGTGCTTGAATCAAGTAGTCACCCGGTATTTTATGCGCGTAATGACCAATCATAAGGGTAGAATGTGATAAAGTGTAGGTAGTTTCATTTCTACCTTCCTAAATAATATCGTTCAGTTTTCAGTGAATGACTAAAATTTGTTTGTTATTTGAATCATCAGCTGATTTGTGTTCTTATTTTAGGAGTTAGTCGCAGGGATGTCTAGTCAATTGAATTGGCTAAAGCTAACGGCTAAAGCTAAAAAAAATTGATGGTTTGGCTAAAGCTAATGGCTAATTTTTAAAAAGTCGAGTGATACCTCAAAACAATCGTCTTGATCTGTAGAGTTTTTTAAAAGTTTCAAATGATCGAATTATTCATAATTTTTTCAACAAGTTAGGAAAACAAGCATGAAATGACATAAAATGATAAAACTCTTCAAATAAAAAGTATTAAAGATGTTTTCTTTATTCACCAAACACACTGTCACTTTTTCTTTCGCATCATACGAAAAATACTTTCTAATCAACACAGATTGGTTTGGAGCTATTCTTATTAATGTAAAATTCACAATTTCATAATTTTGAGTGACAAATTGACTATAATTTATGAACTTCAAACATTCAAATGTAAAATAGAAGAATAGAACTCCAAGTCGAAATTGAAAAAGCGGCAAAAACAAAAGCAAAAAATTGAACTTTCGATTTTTTTCAATTACGCTTGACACATGGCATTACCAGCAGGCATTAATTGTGGACAAAATGACAAAAATGCAATGCACAAACACAAAAAAAATGATTTTTTATTTTTTTCATTTTTTTCTATCTAAAATTAGTAATTTTATAGTAATCTATTTTTCTAATTTTTTTCACACTAAATGTATTCTATTAGCCATTGAATTAGTGAATTAGCCGAATTTGATTGGCTATTGCTAGCTAATGGCTAAATTTTTCTGCTGATTAGCTAGCTAATGCTAATGGCTAAAATGCGAAAAATCGTTTAGCTAATGGCTAATGGCTATTGGCTGGCTAGACATCCCTGGTTAGTCGAGGTAATGTACCACATCCCAACTTGCTGATTGGTTGTTACACGCGTGACGTATGACCAATTAGAACATAGACCAGTCATGATTGTAAAAGTAGAGCGAATCCGACGAGTATATTTTGTTAATTTTATTTAAACTTTGTTTCAAAAAACATCGACATTTTGTAAGTATTAGAAAAACAAAAAAGGTTAAACTTAAGGCTAATACAAAAACGGAGACAAGAAACGATTGCAGTGTTGCCACACAACAGAAATACAGGTATCGCGACCCGAAATTTACATCATACTCGTCGAGCGCGGCATTAATATCGTATGATTAGTTAATCTGTCGTCGTGTTTTTATACGATACATTCTCGAATTCGCATCATCAGACAAGGTTCACCCGTTCACAGATCCTCCCTACAGACTTTTGTTCAGTTGAGAAATTCAGTCGTGTAATTGATGCGAAGAAAAGCCTTAGAGGTTAATTTACCATTTCGCTTTATTCCTTTCCCAGCAACAACTTGATTTAGCTTTTGTACCGTTGTTACACCACTCTCATCTGCGAAATTATTTGTCGCCTTAGGTTGCACTATTTGTAATCTATACCTAACGTCATTGCTATAGTTTACTACTTCTACTACGCGGGGAATATAGTTCTCTGAAAATATCATTGTTCACTTAATGAGTTTAAATACCTGCTGTGAAGGATGATACTAACGTAAGGGCTTGACAATTTATTTCTTATGTATATCACTTCCATATCAATATCGTGTAGATATTAAAAAAATGCTTATCGATCTTAAAAATCATTTTAAAAATATCCTAATGACATCAGAGGGATATAAAATTAGATTTGATATCCTACTGATCAAAAAAATGTAGATATCTTTATATCGATAATCAAGCAGGTGTTATTATTCTTAATTACGTTTATGATTCAATGTTGGTTTCTATGATTTTGTTATTTTATTTCATGTGAATATGTTTAATGCATAATTATATATTTTTGTTTTGTTTATGTTGATTTACTTGATGCGTTTTGAAATATAACAATTCTTTACTGTTGAATTTTCTTTCTTATTCCACGCATTTACTATGTATTTTCTTAGATATTATTGTATGATATACTTTTTTCCATTGTTTTCTAAATTCACTTGAAAAAAAAGCACACCTTTTCTGAGACAGTTGATAATTTTCGATATTAAATTTATGTCTTCTGAAAGTGGAGTTTGATATGTAGTGAGTTCAAATATTGCTACAGAAAATGAAAAGAGACACATTTTTGTATTAGGTGGGATATACATTGTACATAGGTATAAGTTTATGACTGCGAAACAAACTGACAAAATAGGAATCCTTATTAAAGTCTTTGATAGATTCAATGGTGAGTAATTTTAAAGTGACCAATTTGGAGTCTTGTAAAGCTATTTCTTTTCAAACAATTCTCTTAATTACTTTTTGGCTCCAATAATAACTCGGTAAAATGAAATATTTTGATGAACTCATAAAATGTGAAAGTTGTAAGTTGAACTTTTGTTATAAAAAGTTCAACTTTTGCCATTTGAAAAAAATATCGAGATATCATTTTAAAAATTCGAAAAAAGTAATATGAAACAACGGCAGTATTTTCATAATGGATACTTACTCCGTTGAGGAGGTATGATGCCCTCAAATTAAAAAAAAAAAAAATTAAAAAAAAAGGCAGTATAGAAAGGTGGCATAATTATCGTTTTATGTGGATACGCTGAATACGAATGTGAACTTATTTTTCATTCTCGACCATTTTTAACCATTTTAACTATCCATCCTTTAATCAATCACAAAAATTAAATGATAATAAAAAACTTGCTATCTTTTGATGATTTTATTTTGTATTGATTTAAAATTATGATTAATAACATTTAAATTTGATAGGTATCACGTATATTGTATATTAATTTCTTCAAGTGTCCCTATGGGGTGGGGGGAAAGCTGAAGCATTTCCGACTTGAATGCTAATATGCTATGTATGTTGTTGGTCCCTCAATACGTTTTCCGAACAGTAAAACTTGAAGGTTTTACCAAGTTCACCTTTCAACTTTCAAACAGTTCGTTTAAATTTCCTTTAGATGGGCTATTGAATTGCGAAAACAGTTTATCTCTGGTTGAATTTGTTCGCTTTCTACTAGACCTCAAAGTTGAGCATGTTTTGCAAAAATGAAAGCAGGGAGAACTGATATGCAGTTGTCTTCTTACTTCGGGGGCAAAACTAACTTGTAAAAAAAGCAAAATCTCAAAAACTATGAGGTAAAGTGCTTGTTGAATTGACATGGAATGACGACCCATACGAATTACGAATGATACTATTGATGCTTTATCAGTTGAAACATTGATGTGCTGTTAGGTCAATACGGCAAATTCATCAATCCCTAAACGATTACTAGTTGTTCGAGCGATTTATTCAAATTTTTTTCTATTACGACTCGCAAGGTTTTAAATATGTATATTAGGGTGACAATGAAAAATCAATATTCGATTTCGGGGTCGCGCACCCTCTAAAAATGTTCATTTTTATGTAAAAATAATATTCCCAAAATTTCACCCCGATAGATTAATATTAACCCGTGCCGCAAGGCCCTTGAATTTTTGAATGAGGGTACTCGACTTTAGAGCGTGAACGCTGTGCTATCTAGCCGTTGCACGTAACGGCGTTATGAGCATAATCAGACCAAGTATGCGAAACGCTTTTCTACATCTTTATAGTTAGGGACGTACCGAAAGGGGGGGGGAGGGGGAGCTTCCCCCCCTTGGCGTTTGAAAAGTTGGTAAATTTGGAGTTTTGGAGTTTTAGCGTAAAAAGTTGGTAAATTTGGAGTTTTAGCGTAAAGTTGGTAAATTTGACCACTTGTGCAGTATTTAAATTTTTTGAAGATTAACAAGACTGTGCATCATATTTTTTCGTGGAACCAAAAAAAAAAAAAAAAAAGGTCAACAGTTGGTAAAATTTCATGGTATCAGTTGGCAATTTTTGGTTTTCTCTCCCCCCCCCCTGAAGAATGTCCTCGGTACGCCCCTGTTTATAGTTAATTGTTTCATGTAATTCATAATCTTCCGAAATTTTTAAGCGATGACTTGCCAGTAGGTCTGCTGAGTCCGCAATATGTCAAATTATTTGTAACATTAAAAATTTCCACCGATTTTCTATTAATAAATTCAGACCAGTGGCACACAAATCCAGATTTCATTTCCGGTAAATTATACGTCGATTCGTAAAACTGATGGAGGAATTTAACGATAAGTTGAGGAAGAACGAAGCCTAGAAAAAATTTCTGTTGCAAATTAGTTCGAAGTATTTCTTCTTTCACCTCAACTTTATGAAAGTACTTGAGTTATTAGATGAAAATATTTAATAAAATAATAACAAAACCTATTAAAATAAGAAAATATCAGAATTATAATACAAAATTTCGTGACTTACGCTTTTTGTTTCCCTATTTTTACAAGTAGTTCAAAAATATTCACCAAGTTACCCGAAAACGCGAAAAAATGTATGGAGGCACCCTTTCACCTGGAAAATTCTTTATAATTTAATATTCTTCATAATTAAAACTAAAAATAAATTTGAGGGTGCCTCCATACATTTTTTCGCGTCTTTCGGGTAAATTGGTCAATATTTTTGAACTACTTGTAAAAATAGGGAAACAAAAAGCGTAAGTCACGAAATTTTGTATTAAAATTCTGATATTTACTTATTTTAATAGGTTTTGTTATTATTTTATTAAATATTTCTATTTAATAACTCAAGTACTTTCATAAAGTTGAGGTGAAATCGGAAAAAGAAATACTTCAAACTAATTTGCAACAGAAATTTTTTCTAGGCTTCGTTCTTCCTCAACTTATCGTTAAATTCCTCCATCAGTTTCACGAATCGACCTATAATTTACCGGAAATGAAATCTGGATTTGTGTGCCACTGGTCTGAATTTATTAATAGAAAGTCGGTGGAAATTTTTAATGTTACAAATAATTTGACAGATTGCGGACTCAGCAGACCTACTGGCAAGTCATCGCTTAAAAATTTTGGAAGATTATGAAGTTCTAAGTTTAATTTTTTTTCTGATGTTAGATTTGCTTCATCATCCAAATTGCAATCTTCAGAATTTTTAAAATCCAATAAAATTTTTGACATCCTCTCTTTTGTATTGTTGGAAAGTCTATCGTCGAATAATGAAAGAACAACAGTCTCTTCTTTTAAATGTTAATGGTGAGGAATACATTTTTTTAAACAAGCGTTCACCATCGATTTATCATCTTCCTCAAACGATGATAGTGCCCTTAACAAATCAGTATCGCTCATTGACGCTTCACTAGCTTTCATTGCTGAACTCTATGGCCTTATGTAAATCTTGACGATGAATATCACGATACGAGTCACTGCATTTTCCCCTGGTTTTCTTAAAGGAAATTCTTTTCAAAATAAAAATAATTTAAGAAAATATAAAGCTTTTGCCATCCATTGCACTTCATGGAAAGCACCTGGTTTACAAATAAAAATCTTCTCATTCGATGACTCAGCTCCTAATAAAATGATTACAAGTTGAAGAATGAAAAAAAAAGTATAGCACCTTATACACATTGTTACAATAAGCCCGAACACGCGAGATGTACTCTGCTATACACAGCGGTTAAGAAGTACGACGTTCGAACTATGGAATAAGATATTCGCGTTCACAACCTTGGAGGCGTTGCGGCACGGGTTAATATTAATTTATCGCGATAAAATTTTGGAAATATTATTTTTGCATAAAAATGAACACTTTTACAGGGTGCGCGAAAAAAATTGAAGAAAAAAATTTTCTCCTATTACATTCATTGTCACCCTAATGTATATGTATTATTTTTTTATAGTCCACAGATAACGCCTTAATTTGATCCGACAAAAATTATCTATCAGCGGAAATTATGTCATTATTGCGGCTTATCGTTAAGTTTTACTAAAAATTGTTATTGACTCACTTCACACACCTGTTTCTCAAGCAAAGATAAGTTTGACGATTAATTCTAAATTTTTGGCAGTCGACTACGCGCGTTTGTTAGTGTAAGTATGCTGTCGGTGTATTTTACTTTATTTTTTTTCGCCTCAGTGCTTGGCGACAATAGTAAGTGAATAAATTAAATATTAATTGAATTATTTTTTAATCGGTGTGTGACCCCTCTGTAATTTTTTTCTAGAATATGTGTTCCGATTTTGTGTAAATGACTTGAATCCAAGTGATGGCAGAGCATGCCAAGCGATACAAAAAGGCAATACTCAAGTAGTATGTGTTCCTGTTATCGATAGGTAGGTAAAATGCAGTCATCTAGATTTACCAATTTAATATTCATTTTTATCATTTTATTGATAATTTATAATTCTTCAAAAATTAAATCAAACCATTGTCTGCAAACAAAAACTATCATAAATTCGCTTACCTCAATTAAATTACCTATCACAAGACTTCCTCTCAAAATATTCTTTTTTAAACAACATGAAAAATAAGAAGTTTTGCAGGAACGTATTATCATACTTCACTGAAAATGTTTATGCAATAGATATTTGTTAAATTCTAATGTTTTTACCAGTGACGTAAATACTATATAACAAAACTTTAAATACAAAAATAATAATAAAAACAGTGAAAAATCGAATCGCATAATATCATCTCAAAAATACCAATAAGTCATATTGTTGGGTACATAATACCTATCGCTTTGTCCAACTCCCTGTTTCTTTCTCTCAGTTTTCAGTGGATTTGTTTTCCAATTTTTAGCATGTTTATTATTGTATTCACAATTAGGCCAGAGCAGAATTAATTTTTTTGAGCTTTACAGGAAATTTTTTGTGTGAGAATAATTTTAAAAATGATTCCGCATTTTCAACACCTATCAATTTTTGAAGTGAGATTTGTTTGAATTTTTTGTTTTCTATATAGGTATCAACTTTCAACATTTTCTATGAACAGTTCTTCATTTTTAGGCATTTTTCTGTGTTTTAAAAACTTTTCGTTTTTATATATTTTATATAATAATTATTATATTTTTTTATTCTTGGAAAATTTTTAAATTTTTAGATTTATTCTTTTTCCTTCACTTTTGGACATTTTTTTTCTTCAAATTAATCAGGAACAGTATAAACAAGACCCATTTTAAACCCTGATGAGCTTTAAGTTCTAGTATATAATGTCTTCCCAATAAGGAACAGATCTTCATTTTGCGTGAAAATGTTTACTTAATGGCTAAAGGGGCGAAACTGCAATTTGAAAACATTTTTGGAGACGATGTTCAAAAATTACTTCGACAATAACTCGAGGCACTACAAATCATACCTACGCTACTGGTTATTATTACTAGGTTTAAGGACAAGTTGTAAACGTGAATCATAAGTAAGGTGACATCATAGTTAAACAGCAGTAATGGAGGAAGCTATTTTTTTTTGAACGGAGCGAAGGTTGTAAATAAAGAATTTGAAATGTCTAGTGTATACAGACAATGGATGACAGTTATTTGTTTGAGGGGAGGGTGTGGCACGAAGGAGTAGAAAATTGTAAATTGATTGAATTCAGTGTACATAAAGGCAGCGTGTTTTGTGATTTTAGAGAGTCGGAAGGAAAGATTTTTTTGAAAATGTCGTTACATTTCAAGTTAAACAATAAAGCGTGAGATATTAATCATCAGAAACTTTTTGATTTGAATAAAACTGGATACTTTCCTACCTTTTTTTTTTGGATCAGATGGTGTAAAAATTGCTCATGCCATCTTTTTATTTAATTTTAATTATATTTTTATAAATTTAACATTTTTTGGAATATTAATTTTTAGATTATTAAATTTTTTTAAATTTTGATATTAAATCTATAATTATTTCTTATTCTTCAATTATTTATATAAATATAATTAATTTTATTTTAATAATTTCTGTCGCCACAGTGGTACAATGAATCAAATCTATATTTGCAATAGGGAGAGAAGTGCATTCCTCATTTTTAAATTCAATTCAACCATGACTTATATTTGGGTCCCAGCACCCAATTATAAATAATTAATGTTTTGTTCCTTTTTTTTTTAAATCACCAAATTTTGAATTTTAATCTGAAAATAAATGCTGAATCTTCAACATGTTGTACTTGGTAGGAAGTTCATAAAACCATAGAAAATAAGAATAATATTTTTAGTTTCCTTTGAATTTTTTTTCAAATGAACGGAGACTCTGAAAACAATAATTCAAACTGGGAAGTCTACTTTACTTCAATCTAAATATTCTAATTATTATGTAATTTGTTGAATAATGATTTCAAAAAATAATGCTGTGTACTTTCGTAATTGTGTGTGCTACAGTATTTATATTAATTATGTACTTATGCATTACAATTATGTAAGTACACGACTGCAAGTGTTCCAATCATTTATTGAATACTTTCATATCTACTTATTATCTCTCAATATATAGAATAAAAATAAAATAGAAAACTTAAATCTAATCTACCTTTCTGTCATTGTGTAGATATATATTTCGGTATGAATTACAAATATTGATCATATTTTCAAAATATTCTTACAGCGTCGACTGCGCTCTAAAAATTAAGCAGAATGAAGCCGACTTCGGTGTATTCACCGCTGAAGAAGCGCTTTTAGCTTCAAAACTAATGAACGATGATCTTCGCGTTGTTGGCGAACTTAGAAATCGAAAATGGATCAACGGTAAAGTAAAATTTTCTCCTACATTTCCATTCCTGAAAAATTATTTTACCATAAATTCTAATGAAAATTATAAAAATATGCGCTGTTTTGAAATGATACAGAATCATTTGCTTTCCAAACGGTGGTCGTAGTAAGAGAAAATTTCACCGGTGGCACTAGCGGATTACAAAATCTGAATTATTGCCATCCTGGTTTCACCGATGGCCATTCCTGGAGTGATCGCGTGCTAAAGGAATTCGAGAAAGCCGTTGTTCCCAAAATATGCCGTCAAGATTATACGGCCGTTCAGCAAGAAACGGATTCTATCGCACGATTCTTCAAAACCGCTTGCAGACCAGGAGAATGGGCAATGGACGATTTTATGGATAAAAAATTAAGTTAGTTTTACGTATTGCTTCACGTTGTTGATTGTTACGCGTAAATTTCGTGAGTAGTGTAGTCTGTGTGAAATAAGATATTCGCCAATATCGCGGTTTCGCGTTTATCTTATGCAAACATTATAATCTCTGTTAATTTTACCTTCGTGTTTACAGAGAAAAAATTTCCTTCGTTATGCGCCCTATGCGATTTCCCTGGCAGGTGTTCGTACGATGACGAATCTCAAGTTTCTAATATAGCAGCCTTGAATTGTTTGACTAAAAATGGTGGAGACGTTACTTATGTGCCATTGCATCGTGTGAAAGAATATTTTGGTGTAAGCATGCTTCTCACATCACTTCGACATCTACTACAATACCTCTTTGAAGTGAATTCTAAAAAAGGTACTAAAATTGTTTATAGCTCATTCCTGGTTTTTCTGAAACCCCTAGTCCCGATGAATTCAAATTTTTATGTCCGGATGGCCTCACTCATCCTATTACTCAGCCGTGTCCTTGGGTGGCACAACCTTGGCCAGTCGTAGTTTCCGCAAAGTATGTGTCTACTATATGTATATCGTGTTATTATAATGTGTGTACCTATACACCGAATATTTCATCTCAATGGTACTTCCTTCATACCACATGTAAGGGAATTCATGTGAAACATACATATATGATGTATGATGGCTTGCTTTCCTTATTTACTGAAGGGGTCCAGACACGAAAGTTTGAAAATTATTTTTTCCATCCAAACACTCCATTAACTAATTTAATAAAATGTAACATCATACCTTACCACACTCTGAATGAATATCCTCTGTACAGCATGAATACAAATTTTTTGAGAATTTTCATTTTCTATGCATTGTTGTCTAAGAGAAGTCCACCAAGTATGTGGAAGCGAATAGGATGGGCTTTATGAAAAATGTTTAAAACATGGATTCGTTGTATACTTACTTTTCAAAGTCATTTGTGATAAAAATAATATGAAAAAATTACATTTTTTCCACTAATTTTTACAGTTTTTTCTTTCTTTCTCCCCACTTAAACTCTTTGCAACCATAAATGTTTGGTCAGTAGTACTACATCACATACTCGATATTTTGGTGCAAACTGTACATTCTAGCTTGCATTTTGAGATGAAAAGTCCAAAGAAATATTGATGTGTAAATTGTGTAAAAAAAAATTTTCGGCATTCAGGTACTCATGACGCTTCTCCACCGAATATGTGGTGAAAGATGGAGTGGTGACTTATAAAACACTTTTCAGACGTGGAATGAATGGAGCATTTTTCAAAGTTACCTGAAAAAAAATATGATAAAATAGCTAAATTTTTTCTATAAATTTTCTCATATTTTCTATAATTTCTTCCCGCCTACTCTCTCTATTATCATTAATTTTTTTATCAATAACACTTCATCGTATGAAATTAAAATTTTAAAAGTTTATCATTACCACAGCCTCATCTAACATATGGGAGGGGTTTTGAAAATTACTTACAGAACATACATTTTACACTAAAGTTTATAAATAGGCTAATGAGGGTGAGGGTGGAGAGGTGAATTTTTTGAGCATTAATTTTTTTAATCCCTCCCCCTACCCCAACCATTTGGCTACGGCTCTGGTCATTACAAAGGTAAAAAAATATTTTTCAAACTTCTTTACTTTCCTATCTTAATCCCTTCAACAACTAAGGTAAGAAAAACATCGCAACATCAGTATTCAACATGAATATTTCATCTCAATAATTGTATTATGGTGGTCGGGTGTATTGTACAAATCCATAAAAAAGTTCCATATTGGAGTATTTTTTAAAGATACCTGCAAAAAAAAAAAATATGAAAAATTTCTGTTTGTTTTTTACACTTTTTTATAATTTCTCTCGGTCAGTTGTTTCTACTAATATTACATTCCATACTCAAGACGTCTCCAAAAGTCTCGTATTCTTATCTAGTTTAGATTTTGATATGGAAATTTGTATAAAGATGAATTTGTTTTTCTACATTTAGAGGTACGAGGCCCCACATTCACTTGGAGTGTGTGTTAAGGGATGGATTGATAGTATAGGTTAATACAACATAATTCTTGCAAGTCATCTTCAAAAATATGAAAAAATTGCCCATAAATTATTCCTTTTTAATGTTTTTTTTTTTCAACTTGTACCCAATTACATAGGTCTTCCACTGCAATGCTGCCAATTTTTCGCAGTTATATCACACTATGTGTAATGTGTGTATTATACTTTTGACGCCTATATCATATTTTTATCGATCTTGAATCGTTAAATAAATATTTTTCAAATTTTTATGTTTTTTGTCCTTTTTAAAGAGTAGGATAGATATATCATAAATACTTTCGTATGAGTAATCCTACATGTGGTTTGAAAGAATTCATAGAAAATGCGAATGGTTGAGGCAGGCTGTTATAACTCAAGATTTTGAGCCAAGACTTTCGTGCGTTCCCAGTAACAGTATGTGGGCATGTTTTGACTTAATCAAGAAAAAACAAGCGGATATCATTGGAATCGAAAGCGATTACGCTTTTATCGCAGAGAAGTAATTATAATAATAGTAAAATTTTTCAATGTTTTCCTAGACAACAGAAACAATACTTAATTCTGTACCCGTAACCAGTATTGCAGTGATGCTTTTTACTTTGTGGAATTACTTCTCACTGGGGATTTAAAGGGGGAAATTTTATTAAAATTCATTCTTGATATTTCATTATATACTAACTTTATTTATTATAAAATTAATGCCGTGCCAACAGAGACTCCCCAGTTTTATTATCTCTCATCTTACTTACAAAAGTATTTCTTTCGATTCTTTCATGCTTCGTATTTTTTTTTTATTTTTTTTTCATTTAGATGGAATCTTGTTTGCCTCTAAAGGCTTATGTGGCTAACAATAATGTAAGAAGGTAGAGTTTCAAGGTGTGCATCACATATTTCAATGAAGAAAAACTAACAGAATTCATACTACCTGGGTACCTAATTTACTATCAGGAGTGATGTTGAGGAGGGATATGAGATAATGCTTCGAAATCAGGTGTAAATTAAAATTCTCAAAAAAATATATTTGAGGTACAAAGTTATTATAAAAATCATACTTTAAAAAAATCGATCCAACTCAGTAAGCTTCAGAAACGTTGTCAAAAAAAAACTTAAAAAGCTTTTAAGAAATTACTAGTTGCTTAAAATGCAATTCGCAACTATAAATGTCAGATCTTTCGTATTAAGCTAATCCTCGGATCATCTTTGGATTCAGGTGGCGCCAGTGCGGGGAGGCGCGGTATTTTTAAAAAATTTCTCATTTCAAGTTAGTATCAACTTAATCTGCTAAAAATTGTTGGACGTTCTGTTCTTCCATATTTTACGAATGTTGTCCATTTTAAGTTAATTTTTAGATTTACTCTACTAACGTGTCTCCTACAAAATATTGTTGGTAGAAAGTCACTGTTCTCTATTCAACTCCCCAGTTTTATTATTTCTCATCTTACTTACAAAAGTATTTCTTTCGATTCTTTCATGCTTCGTATTTTTTTTTTCATTTAGATGGAATCTTGTTTGCCTCTAAAGGCTTATGTGGCTAACAATAATGTAAGAAGGTAGAGTTTCAAGGTGTGCATCACGTATTTCAATGAAGAAAAACTAACAGAATTCATACTACCTGGGTACCTAATTTACTATCAGAAGTGGTATTGAGGAGGGATATGAGATAATGCTTCGAAACCAGGTGTAAATTAAAATTCGCAAAAAAATATATTTGAGGGACAAAGTTATTATAAAAATCATGCTTTAAAAAAATCGATCCAACTCTGTAAGCTTCAGAAACGTTGTCAAAAAAGGAGGCGCGGTATTTCAAAAAATTTCTCATTTCAAATTAGTATCAACTTAATCTGCTAAAAATTGTTGGACGTTCTGTTCTTCCATATTTTACCCATGTTGTCCATTTTAAGTTAATTTCTAGATTTACTCTACTAACGTGTCTCTTACAAAATATGGTTGGTAGAAGCTATTAGGTGTATTCGATATCATGATAAAAAATTTGAAAGATGTTAAAATTTTGGCATCTACCCACCGCATTTTATAGAAAATACGTTTCTTATCACCAAGAAATTTTTTGAAGGCGGCTTTGATCAGACAGTTTCGAAAGTTATATCCACAGCATGTTTGTCGTTAAAATTTCCTCATGTGCTCATATTTTAACGTCAGCTATGCATTTCTGTTATTGACAGTTTTTGAGATGAAAATGTCTTAGATTAATTTTTGTTTTTTAATAAAAAACAAAAATCAATTTATTTCGAATATTTTACCTCGGTATCAAATCTTTCTAAGGAGCAACCATCTTCCACATTTTATGAGGAACACATTGTAACCTTGATAGAGAAATTTCTAAAGTTATTCAGAAAAACTAAAAAAAAAATCACATTTTTTTCGTGTTTTTCAATACAAATACCTTCATGTCTTCTAACCTATCCCCTCCTACGTTACAATTTTTTTTATCAATAAAACTACTTTTGTAATGGACTGTAATGCTTACTTCATGTTTTTTTTTTTTTTTTTTTTTAAATTGCTGATGAACTGAAGGTAAAATTTTTAAATATATTGAAATCCAATATTAATGTTCCAGCGTTTTTAATCTCACTGCTGTGATGTTTCAAGATAATATAAATGACGGAAATTATTTCATAGTGGCTATTGTACGAGCAGATAGACAAGATATTAAATCTGTAAACGATTTAAAAGAAAAAAGAGCTTGTTTTCCAGAATACAATGGATTGGGTATAGTGGGCAATAATTTGATATTTTTTATTTTTGTGAGATTTTCAATCACTCATTATTCACAATGCATTCCATTCAATCTGTTTCATTAGCTTGGAACTCATTCATACACATCGCGAAAAGTCAAAATGTACTGCCCGAAGTATGCCCGCGTGTTAAAGCAGTTGCGAAATTCTTCAAGGATATATGCGCTCCTGGAGCTGCTGATAGCAACCACAAAGATTATAATAACGCTACTATTCCAGCAATTAGTAATATATGCTCTCTATGCGAAAAAAAATTAAATAATACAAGTTCGTAGATTATTTACCTTTTGAAGAAATTTCGCTTCGCCTTTATCGTTCTTAATAATTTATTTTTTTTAGAAGATAATTGCGAAGCCACTCCGAATAATAAATATTACGGAGATTTCGGAGCATTTTCTTGTTTAGTCGGGAATTCCTCTCATGCCGTGGCTGATGTTGCATTTGTCAACTATAGACGTTTATTATCGAGTAAGTATTGGCACACGCCTTATTATTAAATGTTTCCAGCATCTTGACATTGATTACAGATTGATGAAAATATCGTTCACAATGTTATAGAGGAAAATAAGGAACTGTGGAAAAACGTTAAGAAAACTGATTATCGCATCTTATGCGCAAATGGAACTCTGGTACCACTACCCAATGCGAGTGTCGCTGAGTTTGACGAACAATGTGCATTTTCTAGCGGTGTTAGGGCACAAGTATATTGAAATTTTTCACTATCTATGAATCGCTTGCCTGTATTTCGTATATAATTATGATACATTTTAAATGCGTTTTTTTTTTAAACTAGATTGTCAGCAGAAAGTCTGATGCAAAACACCAGAAATATGATATAGCTGATTTGCTTCTTAAAATGGATGATAAATTCGGAGAAGATCTTAACCGATATGATAACATAATTCAAATGTATAGATCATTCAAAGGAAAATCAGGATTACTTCTAAAAGTAAATAATGTTTAGATGTACGATAACATATTTCTCTATCTTTATAAGTATGTTTTTTATCGAATTTTGTTTTTGTAGGAAACAACTGTTGATTTTGTAACAGTAACCGATGAAACTAATTATCAAATTAATTCCTTCAAGGAATTAAAAGCTAGTGTTTCAGAGGAATGTCACGAGAGTGAACTCAAGCCTAAATCAAATTCCAATATTAATAAAATTAATTCAGCGATTTTATTATTAGCTTTAATAACAATAACATTTTTCGCAAACTTTGCTCACAAATATTATTGAGTAACAGATAGGTAATTATTTTTTCAGGAGATCAATAGTGTTTTTTTTTTTTTATCAATTAGTAATATCATTGTTTACTATAAAATAATCATTATATTCTAATTACGATCTTGTTTCGGTGAATAAGTACAAAAATCAGTTTTAGCAATTTATTATTTATTAAATTTCTTCCCGTGAAAACAAGTAGTGTATATTAAGTATGATCCTAATCCACATTTTATTTCTTCGGATTTTTAACCGAATTTCTTTTGTATTCATCTATTCAATAACCGATTAAAACAGTTTCAGTTTCCTAACCCTATTTATTTTATTTTTAACCGTTCAACAACCGATTAAAAGTTTTACCTGTTCATTATCTAGAAAGAATAAAGAATTTGAAAAAAAGAAGAACTAAATCTACAGATTCACATTTCTTTCTTTGGATTTTCTATGCAAACGATCATTGATTAGTTTTCAAGTTCTTTTTAACCAATCATTTCAATCAAAGTTTTTTTTTCCAAAAGTAAATTACCTCGGCACTGATTCAGTGATTCAACATAAGATTTTCTATGATTTTTATTAAACCATATTTTTTTCATTATCTTAAACACTGATTGAACACCCAAAAAAATCTAAATGAGAAAAAAATTACAGCAAAATCCCTCTTCAGTACAAAACAAAAAAATTAAGATTTAACTGCAAGGAGACGTTTTATTTACAAATTTACAGATTTGTATTGGGTAAAGCATTTGTTCATTATGTTATTGGAAAAGGTTGATACACACACATCACAATATCAGTAGCATACTTTAATTGCTTTTGGAACAAAAGGTTATATTGTTTTGAAAATTCATCCGGGTCTTCGAATTTGCTGTTGTGAATCTCGCCAGAACTTATACTATGTACAGATGGTACATCCTTGCAGAATTTTTTAATCTGGGACTCATCCAAAAGATTTAATATTGGCTAGAGTAAAGCATCATGTGCACATTATATTAAGATATAGAACCACTTATCTTTCCCAATCTTACGACTTCTTTCATTTTTGTTTAACACATGGTACTTAATTTTATCATAAGGGAATCTGGATCCACATTGATGTTCTAATCTTTCAATCCACAATACTTAAGCGCACTTAGCTCGAAAACTAAGCATGCAAACCTGATGAAAATTTCACCAAATATTCCCATTCCCTCCACCTTCAAAATGAACCATAAGCAGCGAAAAAATCTTAGACCGTTTTTGAGTAAATCTCAAAAAAGTCAAAGCTCACCTTGGGACGTGTCAGCCATCTGAACCTTACTGTTAAGAGAATAACTCGAAAATGGTTCATGGAAAAATTCTGAAAAAATTTACCAACAACCTCCACTACCATAGCAACAAATTCAAATTTCAGCAATTTGAGATTTTTTTTCAAAATTTGATGATCCGCCATTGGGGATTCGTCTTCATTGAAATTGAACTTTATATTTAAAAGATCAAAGTTTAAGTGCTCATGTAAGAACACTTAAGAAATATTAGAGATGAATCTTCGTTGAATTTTTTACAAAAATCTGGGTTACCAATAATGGTTGAAAAATGTGAAATATAGGTGTTAAAGGTTGTTGAAATATTAAATTAATTCTTTAATTTTTCTGGATAATGAACAGATGAAACTGTAAGCTGTTGTTGAAAGGTTAAAAATAAAATAAATACAGTTAGGAAACTGAAATTGTTTTTATTGGTTATTGCATAGATGAATACAAGATGAATTCAGTTTAAAATCTGAAGAAATAAAATATGAGTCAGAATCATACTTAATACATACAACTAGAACATTTTTGATTTTAAGATGTTTCTTCATAAATATGTGGGTAATTCTCTGAAAATGTCCATATTTCGATGTCTTTATTTTTCTGAAAAAAAAAAAGTTGATATTGGGAATTTTTTTGATTGGTATAGTGAGTATATGTGTCCTTGATGTCATTTATGCCATTCGGCTCAAGTCATGTCCCCCTGGGGGGTAGGCGGACTTTTTGAAATTTTATTACCCAAAACCTAAGAACTTCTTAGGCCGTGGCTGTTGATTCTCGATTTTGTGGCTTATTGTAACTCAGCCGTAAGACGTCCTAGGAACTTGAAACAAAAGGGATATCGAAGATTAGTAAGTACATATAATATTCACCTATTCAATATTCCAGGGGCGTGCTCAGCCATTTGGGGGCCCCAGGATAAGTATTTTGAAGAGGCCCCAAGAGTCCGTGGGCCCCCCCCCCGTTAAAATTTTTCAACATTTTTTGAGTGAATTGGAAAGCTAACTGAAGAAGCAAAAAATTTTAATATGGAGAATTAACATTTTTTAAATTTTGATAGGTATAACATCGATTTTTACTTAACATTAAATTATTTCATTAAACAATAATTGTTTTTGGAATTTTTTGTTTTTGTTAGTCAACATCCAAGCAGCGGTGTACTAAGAACATTCTTCAGGGGAGGGGGAGGGGAAGAAAACAAGAAGTTGCCAACTTTTAATTTTTTTTTTGCTCTAACATTAAAATGTTTTGATTTCAGCAAATTGGCAATTTTTCATCGATAATACGAAATTAGTATTTAAAAAAATGTATCATCTTGGTAAATTTCAACGATAGTTGTAGTCCTGAATGATATTTCTTATGATGCTCGTACAACGCCTAAAAGAAAAAACAATATGGGAGTTAGAACCCCCCAAAAGCTAGTTTTTGAATTTTTTCACTCACAATGACTGATACAAGTAAATTAGATATATAATTAATTAATCTACATCAAATTACCTACAAATTATGCCTAACGCATTTTTCTCTATATCATTCACCGTTCGACAACAAAATGACTTTGAAGATGGCCCATTAGGTAAAATGACTCAATTGTTGTACATTAGTGAGTTTTTTGCATTTTTCTTGGTTACAGTGCCAAATACGAAAAAATTCTTACCACACAAAATTATTCTACACCAAATTTCTCGTAAAAATATTGCATTACATTTTTTCTACAATTCATCATAAGTTAGTAAAGAGATCTTGAAGAAGACGCATTAAGCAGTATAATGATTTATCATTTTTTGAGCATAGATTTTTGTGTTTTTCTTCCTCGTAAGGAGAGATACGAAAAAATGGCTAATAAAAAATTATCTACATTAAATTTTTTTCAAGAAAGTTTGGTTGTTTTTTTCCTGTCTCCAAAAACTGAAGTGTAAGATTATTCAGAAACTTATATTAGCGGTTATCGAGCAGATTTTCGGGATGTTGGTCAAGAGAATAAGCGTGAACAAAATACTAAAACTCCCCATATGTAGCCGTGATGCGTAGCCCCCTACGAGGCTTTGAACCTCCTAACTCAGTTTTTTGAACTTTGCTCGCTTACAATAACTGACACAAGTAAATAAATCCTATAGCAAATTGATTTACCCTAAATTCCTATAAGAATGTTTAATCATTTTCTTTCAGCTGTTTATAAAGGTTCAAACCCCTGTGGAGGCTGAGGAAATCGGTAATATGCATTGCATACGACCTTGTAAATTTAAAAAGTTTTTGGAAAATGTGATTTCTAATCATATGTGGTCATCATATTAAAAATTTGTAAAGCCATAAACGCCTTATTTTCGCTAGTTTTGCTAGTTTCATCACTGCTTTTAGTACAAGTAAAAATTTCCCGATGAATGGGTACCTGCTACCATAGATTAAACATACATAGATAGCCCACCGGTATATCGAATTTATCACTCATAAATGTTGAAAAAGGAGCCAGAAAGTTTTTTATTAATATCTAGGCAAAAAATTGAGTTAGAGTGTTCGGAAATGGCTTATTCGAAAGAGCTTAACATTTTATACATGATTCATTACTAAAATATTATTGCCATCGATGTGAGTCTCGAGTTATTTTAATAAAACTAATTCATTTTTTAGAGCGCTCTCTGCGAATGAGCTCCAGTACTAAGAATAAATTTGACTTATTGCTTGGTTTTTTACAAATATCTCAAGAAAGAATATAGATAGAAACTTTACAAGTAGCTCATTCGAAAGAGCATAAAATTCTGAATGTGTTTCACTATTAAAATGCAATTGTTATTGATTTACTTTTTGAGATAATTCATAGTAAAGTAAAAAAATCGTTTTTCGAAATTAATTGCAAAAGTGAACTGACAGGAGTAATTTTAGAAAAATTAAATGATTCTCTATTCCAATCTCTTTAAAATAAGTCATTTGCAAGCCCTATATCTTGAATTGTTTCCAAGATATCAGCAAAAAACGATTCCAGCTCAGTTTTTGAGTGATAAAAATTTAACGTACGGTGGGCTATCTATGTATGTTTCATCTATGCTGCTACCAATATTAAGTATACTTAAGCAGTTGAGTTGAATTGAATTTAATAAGTGCATAAAGATAAATTTGATGATGTTTTTTTACTATTTTATAACCTTTATTTCTACCGAACTGTACGACTTAATTACACTTCTTGTCATGCTAAAAGAGGCCCCACTCCAAAGGGGCCCACTCCTAGGGGCCCCAGGATATTATCCTGAGTCGTTACACGGTGAGCACGCCCCTGCAATATTCTCTTAAACTGACTGTTAGGAGCTCCTTAGTAAATTTTGGGCGAATTCTCTCAGGTCGTGGCTGGTTGGTTTTAATCTTGAGCCGTGGCGAAGTGTCTTTTTATGACCATGGCCTAAGAACTAGTGTCTTTTTTCGAGAGACAGCCATTAACACCTAAATTAATAACATCTTTGTTAGTGTATTCCCATTAAAATTGATTTAGAATGGCAAAAAGACACTAATTCCTAGGCCGTCGTCGTAAAAAAAAAACACTTCGCCACGGCCTAAGATGAAAACCAACCAGCCACGGCCTGAGAGAATTCGACAAAAATTTATTAAGGAGCTTCTAACAGATAATTTAAGAGAATATTGAATAGGTGAATATTATATGTACTTACTAATCTTCGATATCCCTTTTGTTCCAGGTTCCTAGGACATTTGATGGCTGAGTTAGAATAAGCCACGGCCTAATACTATAAAAATCGGGAATCAACAATTTTTACGAATTTTGCTTTCCGACAGGTCTTTGAACCTTCCTGGAGGTCAAGCAGGGAAACTTTGGACATCATTTTGAGCGTTAACATACACACTCAACTATCCTGAGCAACTTTGCTAAGTTTTTCCTCAAAAAAATATTAATTTAATATCATTTATGTGACATTGAAAATTCAAAACGTGACCGTTTACATGCCACGGCCTTGGAACTTTTGACCTTTGGGTTGAAAAAACCCCCATTTAGGGGGGGGGGTGGAGGACAATTTCAATCGATGGGAAAGTTAGAGGAGATACTCATATAAATATAGAAAAAAAAAATTCAATTGTAGCGTAATTCTTCAAAAAAAACATCAATTACAGATATGGACATTTTCAGAGAATTACCCATGTGATAACATGCAATTGATTCAATTATATTTTTTCAATTTTTTCAATAAATGTAGATGTGAACAATATGAAGTATTCCTTTGTAATAAAAAGTAAAATTTAACCCACCATCTTTTTACTACTCTTTTACTTTATTATTTTTGCATATCGGTACCGAAGGAATCCACTTAGAATTTTTGCAAATTGCTCTGTTGAACGAAAGAACAAAATTATTCAAGCATTGTGCTTCTAAAACAGTTCCTGGTTCCACTTCTGTACCTGCTTGGCAATCACCGCAACCTGTTAATAATTATATTTGTATACAAAATTCGTCAAACGAAAAACATCTTCAATAGACCATTGCACATTTATTTACCGAGAACGTAATATGCAGTGCTATCGATGGACGAGGGTAAAATGCAGTTACTAGCTTTGCATACTAATTTATCTTCATCTGAACCATCAGCGCAATCAAAAACACCATCGCAAATGAGTTTTTTGGAAACACATGCCCCATAGTTGCAACGAAATTCTTCTTTTGAACACCTACAATTTCAATTATTTACCAGCTAGATATGAAGTAATGTAAATTTTGTTAACTAAAATTCTACCTGCCTCCTATCTTTACATGAATTTGAAGTTTCATCGGAACCATCCGGGCAATCTTTTTTTCCATCGCAAAATCTAGTTCTTATTAAAGGAAATACGGAGCCACAAAATACGAAGGGCAATCTGTTATTTTTGTATAATTTTCTTCCATCAAGTCGCTTTAAAAAATATCATAAAATAAAAGAAGCTAACCTATTCTTAGTAGCTATAGGTTGAATGAACAAAAAATATAAGTGTTAATGTCAATATAATTATTTTATTTGTAGATAATTTATTTAAAATTATCACGAAGCGATTTTTACTTTACCTTTGTGAGGTGAAATTCATTCCAGCAATTCCTAATGAATTTAATTGCGTATGACTTGAATCACCATTCATTGCAAAAATAATCATATGTATAATTATTGTTAGAAAATAATTTACGTTTAACATTTTACTTTATTTTCGCTAACTTTTTATTCAAAATGAATTGCAAACTATGTTATAGATGTTATGGATAAGTTATTAACCACTAAGAAAACTACACATTAATGGTTTTGCTCATGATTTTCAACGAACTTTTATACTTGAAGTAATAAAAATTGCTTCTACGAGTGTCGTAAAATAATTTAGTATGGGTAGTATGTAAAATATTCGTAGGCTGTTGAAAATTATTCGAAATGTTTATAATTACCGTACCACAGAAATACGCAGGTACCTGCTACCTGTATCGAATTCATAGGTGAGTAATGTATTTAAAAACTCATTTCTTGAACTGTGAACTTATACATTCATTTCTCTGTATATTCTTTTGCTCCTGATTTCTTCCAACTCATTGTAAGTACTATACGCATACTTATGATCTTTTATATTCTGAAGGTTGTCGAACTATGTGTGTTACAGGAGGTCAGCTAAATGCATAAGTAACATTTTTTTATGGGTCATGCTATTGTAAAATGTTCAAAAAGTTAGTTTTGTGACCTTGGCAAAGTAATATATAGGTCTTTCCTATATTATTTTGAAACAAACGTAAGAAATTTTGTTAAAAGTTCTTGTGAAATTTTTGTTCTTCAAATGATCATTAAAAAAATATGCATACCTACTTAAGAATAATAAATTTTTTCAGAAATTTATCTTTTTTGAGGGTATTTTTTTTTTTTAATTAATGATTCAGGCCTTGGAAACTTTTGTGAATTCTTTCTTGATCTCAAGTTAAAGAATAAAATTATGCGATTAAATTGAGGCTAGTAACGCCATGATCTAATAACCAAAGTATAAAAGCTCATTCCAAATACACTTTGAGAAAGTTACTTAATTTTTTTTTAATAACTTGAAGGTAAATTTTTTCCCTTTTGATTATCATACTAGCCACACTTTATTATTTACTAAATGATTATTTGCACACGTATCAATAAATATGCAAACATTACCCAGTTGGGTGAAACTTCGCCTATAAATACGCGGCTAAAATCGCGGCGACTTTCCAGGACGAACGCGTCTTTTTTTTTCGCCCCTAAAGTCGCCTATTTGTTCGCTTATAATATCGCGTATGCGCATCGCGTTTCATTTGAATAGCGACTGCGCATATACTATATTCGCTTATAAAATCGCATATGCGCATCTCGTTTCATTTGAACAGCGACTGCGCATATAATGTCGCCTAATTTATCGCCGTGAGAAATTATACGCGTTTTTTTTTTTTTTTTTTTTTTTCATCACGGCAGGTTTTTGTGGGAAATTTTTAACGTTTTTTCAATGAATTTTTGATTATTATTTCGCTCATTATATTGAATTATTTTCAGTCATAAATTTGAGACTATTAGTGAAATTATAATTATAATGAACGCAATAATAATCCAGAATTCATATTTTAAAAAAGTAAATGCGCGTGAATTTTTATATGATGCTATAATAAATCACTATAAATATTCAAAATCATTAAGAAATTAGAAATATATGTATTTTTACATTAAACTTGAGAAAAAAAAAATGTTTTATGCATAATATATTTATGTATAAGTATCCGTTGGAATTTTTTGAAAGGTAAGTAATATCTGAAACAAAAATGAAAAAATAAGAAAAAAAAAAAAATGAATAGAAGAAATAGGTAAATTAACATTCATATGTATACCAGTAGTACTATCACTAGCTCTACTGTCTTCTCTATGTGTATTTCCGTCATCAGTATGAACATAATCTCTACCACAACTATAATTCAATTTATTCCTACCTTCAACACTTGTGTTTTAATAAACAGCCATCATATAAATTACTATAAAATAACTAAATGTTGACAATTTCATTTAATGGGGTGATTTAGAAAATGATTACTTAGATTTAATTTTCAACTTATTGGTACCTACTAATTTTCTAAAGTAACCCCTCTTGAATTAAAACGTTACTGAGCATAATCGAAAATGAAAGTAGCTGAGTGTAAAGCAAAAGTAATTACGTTCAGGTAGGTAAAAAAAATTGTATTTTATTTTTTCTAAAATCGATGCAGCCTCAGATAAATAAGTACAAAATAGGCCAAAACACATGAAAAAATGTAATTTTCTCCTCTTCCTCAGTCCTCATCCACTCCCTTCCATACCTTTACTCATTATACCATTAAAATTCAGTCCCATAAATATTAATAAATATAGGACTAAATTTTATTTATTAAATAAATAAATACATAAATACATAATAAATAAATAAATGAATAAATAAATAATAAATAAATAGATAAATGAATAAACACATAAATAAACTAGTAATCTATACCCATCCTTCGGATGGGGTGTTTAAGCATGTGCTTCTTCATACACTGAAAGGGTTTTTTTTATCTTTATTGTCAACTTCTTCGATGGTAATAGTTCTTCTTTGCTTTGTTTTGCGAATTATTAAAGGAAAAAAAATTTTGAAATCACGATGGTAGATTCTATCATTTCTTTAACCAAAATTTTTAAGAATTAAAAACTAAATTTTTGTCAATGTTATTTTTAATTTTTTTTTTCAAAATTTGTTGATCACGTTAAAAAATAACTTTTTGCTTACTACTTGTTTAATGAAAGGAGCAATTGACAAATTAAATCGATATACAAAATTTTATATACATACATAAGTAATGTTATTATTCATTTTATATTCACGATGTTAAAATTAATTTTTTTTTCTTTAATCTCAGTTAGCCACAAATTAAAATTACTTCAAAAAACAAAATAAAAAACATTGATACATCTACATCGGAATTCGTTGAATTATTTCAAAACATAGACAGTGAAAAAATGTCTAAAATAATAATTTCGTTAGTCAACCATTCGGCATAAGATGCCATTCGAATTCATAAGTTGAGGTTTTATTTCGTTCGCTAACCATTCAACGTGAGGTACCATGAGGAGGGATCCTTATGCTTTTTACTCCATATTACAAATGACCACACCACTACTTTATTACAACTCCAGCTGGTTCAATTAAAGTGCACTCCATATTAGAACATGAGCTGGTTGAATGAAACTTGAGGACATCCTCTCACCTCCTGCTACATTTATAAAATTTTGCTCCATTTATCACGTGGGAACTAAAATACCTCCACTCATGCTCCGTCACGCCAACTCACAGTTCAATGAAACGTGAGGTCACAAAAACTCACCTTCCGTGCAAACTAAAAGACCTGGACTCATGCCCCATCAAACTAACTCACAGTTCAATGAAATGTGAGGTCACGCAAACTCACGTTTCTGCAACACTAAAAAACTGCGAACTAAAAGACCTTGACTCATGCCCCGTCACGCTAATTCACGGTTCAATTTTTCCGTGAGCTCACACAAACTCACATTCCTACTACATATATAAAATTTTACTTCATACTATTAAAACATGAGCTGGTTCAATTTTTCCGTGAGCTCACACAAACTCACATTTCTACTACATATATAAAATTTTACTCCATAATATTGAAACGTGAGGTCACACAATCTCACGTTCCAAGTCTAAAATTTAAAAATTGCGTACATCATAGGGAGATCATGGTGGACAATGTATTAACTACTCTTCGGGGCTGTGGAATGACGTTTGGTCGAGCATCATAGATATGTGTACAACTTCTTTGGCCCATAGCCCTATCACATGAAACCACTCGCAACTTTCATCGTTGCGTGTATCTCGACTTTTCCTCGGACAAAGTTTTACTCTCCTCAATTATATAGTAGAATCCCGAACCTCCAAATCCCTTCGAGAACAACGGAATTTAGTACACCTGAACGTCCGATGATGGAAACAATAGCAGGTAGATAACAGGTCTAATATCTAAACGAAAATGAAGCAACGTTGCCATGCAGAACTTAGCTCTGCACTAAAGATAAAATAGGTTAAAATTTAGAAGTTGGAAAATTAAAGAAATATTCTTTTGGACCATCCTTTCTACCATCAGAAGAAATTGCAGATGTTTTTTAATGTGATGAGACTCGGATCAAATTATTTTAAGACTCAAAATACTTTCAATATAATAACTTTATTTTAAATTAAAGTGCAATCCATATTAGAACATGAGCTGCTCACAGTTCAATGAAACGTGAGGTCACAAAAACTCACGTTTTATACCTCCTGCTACATTTATAAAATTTTGCTCCATTTATCACGTGGGAACTAAAATACCTCCACTCATGCTCCGTCACGCCAACTCACAGTTCAATGAAACGTGAGGTCACAAAAACTCACGTTTTGTGCAAATTAAAAGACCTGGACTCATGCCCCATCAAACTAACTCACAGTTCAATGAAATGTGAGGTCACGCAAACTCACGCTTCTGCAACACTAAAAAACGTGAGGTCACAAAAATTTACATTCCGTGCAAACTAAAAGACATGGACTCATGCCTCATCACGCTAATTCACGGGTTAATATTGAAACGTGAGCTGTTTCAATGAAACGTGAGGTCACACAATCTCACGTTCCAAGTCCAAAATTTAAAAATTGCATACATCATAGGGAGATCCTGGTGGACAATGTTAATTCCATATCTCATCACCAAATCGGCCTAGAATGGTCAAACTTTGTGTGTAGGATTAGTTTGTGACCAGAATATAACCACTTAAATTTGAATCAAAATGGATCCAAAATGGCGGATTTACAAAATTTGAAGATAATTTGAGGACCCTCAAATAGTTATAATTTGAGAAATATGCGTTCGCATGATTATTTCATGGCAAGAAATACTACATTTGTGTCAAATTGAACTTCTTAAGTGTTTTTGGAAAGGATAGGGTAGGGGTTTTCAGACTTGGTATTGGGTGTGGCCTGTAGTGATGAACGGTTGAGCGTGGTTATTACTAAATCAAAACAAGCCCCAGTTAAAAACTCAGCTCCAGTAATGCGGCATGGCTGCTTATTTTTTTTTTTTTACAACTGATACATTTAAAGTACATCATTACACCATTGATTTTACGAACTGAAGTGAGCGTGTACAGAATGATTAAAAATGTGGTTTTTTTCACCACATGTGTAAAAAAGTGAATGGATATACCTCTATAAACATAGTTACATTTAGTAAATATAGAGCGCGCTTCTTGTCAATAGTATCAATAGCATGTTTGGAACTATTTAGAAAGAAGTTACCAGTTGTGAAAAATAGCGTACGCAACTCGGCTGCAAAGTGTGTGTTTACAACGAGTGCGATACAGATGCAGCACGAGCCGAAGACGATGAAAAACAAAAACTTTGAGCCAACAGGTATACATCCAATAATATAGTAAATAAAAATGAAACAAAAACAACATATTCAAAATGGTCAACAACAGGCATAGCAGTTCTATTAAACTAATCAATAAGAAGTACAAATGGGTGGGGTTAGGTTAAAATAAAAGTAATAAGTGCAAAAACCTCTGCATGTAAAGCATAAACAAATGACATAGAAAATTTTCTTTACAGTCGAATAAATGCATTTTCCCTCCTTGAAAAGCATGCTACCAGGCCCCGCCTTGAAGTTTTACAAAAATGTAACAATGGAGAGGAGCGCAAACGAAATTAATGAGTGCACAAACGTGCACAAACGAAGGACCTACGATTGACATATTTTTTACCCCCACCACTGATGGGTGGGGCAGCATTTCTCCAGCCCCGCCCATAGATTTTTTTTTAAATAAAGAGGTGGAGGGGGCCCAAACGATTGACACTATTTTCAAACCCCACCTTGAAATGGGCGGAGCCAGCGAAATGGACCTTGTGTGTTTGCATTTTTCAACTTATGAGGTGTAACATTTAATTTAAGTAGATACCTAACGTAACAGTAGTGAAAAATGTACAGTATAGTGTGTTCTATTAAATCTATTTAAAGTATTATTTGATAATTCATTTGTTGAAAAGGTCGATTTGTTTCACATGCAGAAGTCAATGGTAGGGTCTTTGCACAAGCTTGTGTAACATTTTTACGATTTTTTTTTCCAACAAGAGGAAATGATTTTGGAGATAATTTGATACGATGAGATGTAAAAATAGTTGTAATACATTCTGTGAGAATGATATATGAAGTTGGTTTACATTGTCACTTTTTACAATCTGAAATATTATGAAAAAATATTACGAAAGGTCATTTCCTGATTTCTTCAATTCGCTTATACTTATCAAATTGGAATAATTAAGTACCTAATTCGATAAATTATCGATAGATAAACATTTTCATTTCGTTCACATTAAAGAGTAAAAATTAATTCAATTACGCCGTTGATAAACTGAATGATGAGAATTCCAATTACGCCAAAAAGAAGAGACGTTTGTGTTGCTTTGTACCACAAATCCTAACTTTTGTACCACAAACCTCTTCGTTTGTACCAACCCCGCATCTCGACATACGCGATCATTTTGGCGTGGAAGCTGAAGAATTTAACTCGAACCTCGAGCGAAATTTAAAGATTATTTATTAATTGCCAGACGTAATCTATCAGCTATGATTAAAACGATGAATAAAGATACTAGGTAATTACAGAGGCTTACACTCGGTCACAACAAAATTCCTTTTGCATAGCCGCTATTACTCACATGCGGTTTTTTTGATCGATTTCACCAAGATTACTTGCACCTTGGTGTTTTCGATCATTCTTATTTCTAATCAATTTTTCCTGTATGGCGTATGATATTTTACCCAAAACATGATTATTAAGGGGATGTAATTTATCAATACCTCTCTGCAAAATATTAAAATCTTCCTTTTAATAAGTTGTTAGTAAAAACATATTAATTACCTATCGATGCACTTTATAATCATGCGTTGGGTAAAAATAATTAATTAAAAATATTTTACTGGAATTAAAATTCATTTCATTTTCCCTATAATTATTAATATTGCGATGAAAAGTACGGAAGAGCTCAGTCAATTGGAGTACCAATCATATCAGCTGAAGAACATTTCATTTAAAAAAAAAAAAAACTAATTGCTAAGCCTTTGTTATCTCGAAATTAAAAATTTCTAGTTGCTGTTTTTTAATTTCAGCAGATATCTCCTTAGAGCGTACAATTACACTTAATTGTCCACAATTACGCTGCAGAACCTCAGCTTCAGTTATTGAATTTACAGTTTTATAATGGTGGTAAAATTGGTCGAAAAGACCAACATAGGCTTGAATGAGCGAGGTAGAGGGAGAGCTACGCTCGTAATTCAGGCATCGGATGACGTTTTAAATTTAGATGTAAGAATCGGGTGACCTTTTTTAAAGTTTAAATTTAAGAATTTTTGTAAATATGTCATCACGTATATCCGAATAAAGCTTTATGTAATGTAATGTATATGCGAGTAATGGGGAGTTAATATATATGATTCACTTGTAATTCAGTAGATAGGCAGGCTTAAAATTTTGTTGAATATTAGAAAAAAAATCATGTACGAGTAGTTCAACGTCAAGTCACTAGGATTTCCTTCACATAACTAGCGGACGATGTCGATAATGAAACTAATTTCTTTGGTTCCCGAAAGTATGATAAATTAAACATTCAAGTACGATTTATAGAGATAGTACCAACGGCGAAAAGTTGCGAAATGAATTTCCTTCCCTGTTTGATCAAGATATCGGCAGTATATTAAATTCTCGAAAAAATTTTCACATCTGCGAAGGATTAGAAACTCGATATAATGACTTCGATGAAAGCGAAAGCTCTAAAGTTCACAATTTTCATGAACTTTCGGCCGAAAATACTAAAAGTTGAAATTGGTGTCAAACTACATGATTTTTTGCGCTGAATCCACATAGGTCTGCAAGCCCTAAAGTGTTGCCAAAGGCTCGGCAAAGGGGGTCAAAGGGGGAGAAAATTTGAAAAAATCACGTATTTTTAATGAAATTCACATAAAAATCACATCATTTAATTTAAGTAGGTTTAATAAATACTTTCAAGCATTATTCATGAACAACAATGACTTTTTATATTTCAAATTTTTACAAAGTTTCACATTTAAAATTTCACATTTGAAGGGGATGGGATGTAGGAAAACATCTACAAACTCACGTAAATGGGCATGCGGTACATCGAAATATGTGTTTTCTACGTCGTGGAACTCATTATGACAATATTTTTCACATTGAGGGTGAAGGAGTGGTACCTAATTTTGAGAATCACCAATAGAAGCTTGAGATAACACAAATTTGTGCTTGAAAAAAAATCTCACAAATTGCATTATAGGTACCACCCCTTATTGTTGTTTGCTAAATGAAAACGTCATCCTACTGGTATAATGGGTAAAAATAAATACAACGCATTAAGCGAGATAAAATGTCTTAAAATCATAACAAAAACAACGTGCGAAGGGCGAAAGAAATTTTTCTATCTTTTATACAAGTTGATAAATTTTTTTCGTCTTTTATTTAACGCCATCCAAATGACAATTGACAATCAAAAAGTGTAAACAAGAGGGAATGGGAACGATTCAAATTTTTTTGCTCGATCCTCACTGCCCCAAGCTGGTTATAAATGTACATCCCAAGGTCAAGCTATCGTGATATTTTATCAACATTTTCGATTTTTTGTAGGGTACCGTTTTTCCCTTGTAAATAATTCACGAACTTAAATTGTAATAATTAAACATTTTATTTATTCAAATAAAATTTTAAAAAAAGAAACAGTGTGGTCACGTATTTTGCCTACATTTTTTCATGTTTATTTTCGTTCTCTTACCTAGGCCCTCTTGACTTTGGTCAGACCAGTTAGCTTCGCGGATTTAATACGACGTTAATTATAAGAAGTTATTTTTCAAAGTATGTTCGGGTTAATAATTGTGAATAAAAGTTTTTTCCTATCTCGTTTATTTATTTTTAACTCAACAGTCTCATTCATCACTACACTCCATATTCACTTGGGAGGCTGAAATCTGAAAACAGAATAGTTCAGTCACTTGGGCTCATTTTGTCAAATGATACCAGCACAAGAAAAAAGTTTCCACATTTTGAGATCGATAACCCCTCCTTCTCCCCCGTCCCCCCCCCAACATCATGTGAGAATATGAATTTGGGATATACAATACTTCATGTCAGCAATAAACATATGAGTTTATATTGATAACGTTTTTACTTATTTGAGGCTCCTCAAGCTTTACACAAATTTTTATAATCCGCCATTTTGGATTGATTTTGACTTTTATTCGAGTGGTCATATACTGGTGCCAAACTAACTTCACACACAAAGTTTGACCTTTCTAAATTGATTTGGTGAGGAGATATGGAAGATTTAAGAAATTTCATTCAAAACTTCCTCAAAAAATACGTTATTTGTTCTAACTCTCTTCCAAATGCATTTAGGAAGCGGAAATTCAAATATGTTGATGTCCGTGACTTACTTTTTTATATGAGATCAGAAACAAAAATTTTGAGCCATTTGTCCTTCCTACACCCCTCTCAAAATTTGAGTGATCCGCCATTTTGAGTCGGACGGAAAATCTAAAAAAAGTACCTATGTGTATTCACATGAAGAATTTCTCATCAATGCCATCACGCAAGCGCCATGGTTCGTACGGAACGAAGACTAGTATTTGATGGGTTTTTTCAAAAGTTATTCTTCGTGAAAATTGAAAAAAAAAACAGATTTTTTCCACATAATTTACACTTAATTTAAATTATTTTCCTCTTTCACCTCTACCCCCTCTACATGTACAATACATGATATGTTCTACATGCTGACACAACTCCCATATTCGAGATATTTATTTTCAGTTTTTTTTTTTTCTCAAACAGTATCTCACCCCCTTCAATAGTTTGAATAGGCAAACATCATTATTATGACTTCATTACAGTAAACTATTCACCACACAAAAAGAATAAGACGTTTCGCAAAAGATTCTGTTTTGAAGAGTTCTTAAGCTATTATAATAAATTGGGGTGCATTTGCACCCCAGGGAAGCAGTTAGCTAATATTTTTTTGGGGAAGCATTCTAAGGTTAAATGTTTATGTTCGATTTTCAATATTTTTTAAATTTTAAATTTTTTACTATTACTATCATCAATAAAAAAAAAATTAAGAAAAAGACGAGACTCCAACTCATAACTTATATCAACTCGTACTGAAAAAAGGGACGGAACGTAACAGGACATGCAAAATTCGAACGTAATGTAACGGGAACGTAACGGAATGACTCAGGAACGGATACTGGAACGAGAATGGAATGAAACACGATCCGTTATTACAGCCCTGTATTCGAAATTGAGAAGGAGCAACGCAACAGATTTAGTTAATGATATCTTGCATTTTCAAAGGTGTGACGTGTTGCTGCTGTTCATTTGATGAATTTATAATGGACTGGATATAGAGGATGGAATAGGAATATACGCACTCAGCACGTACATTTCGATCGGCGTGTAATGAACTGGAGTTGAAGCCGGGGCAATTTGCCCCTCTTACTCTTCCCTATTGGCGGTACTGGGTGTTACAGAGACTGATGTATTTGATGTTGTAAGCACTGATGTACTTGGTGTTGTATCAACTGATACAGTTGAAGGCATATCTAAAGGTTGCAACACAATCTGTACGCAGATAAGCGCTGGTACATCTTGATCGACGTCAATACATTCCAGCATTTCTTTAATTTCTTTGACATTATCATAGCGAGGTAACGGTGGTGAAAATTGCGCCATTTTGTGGCAAGCCTTGTCGCTAAACTGTCTGTATAGCCACCTTATAAACTTCATAAAGACTGACACTGGAACATTATTATCAATCAGCCGTTGACGTAACATACAAACGAATGGATCTTGGGTGAATCGAATGTTGTTTGAAGTAAGCATTTCATGTAGCGCATCGCAATAGCTTGAGGCAGGTTTTCCATAGATCTGTTCACCTGTCTTAGGGTTTTTTCGTAATGGGTACAGTTTCTCTACCATATCTTCAACTTTTGACCTGGTACCAATGATACGTAGAACTTTTGCATAATTTTTCTGAAAATTTCAAATATTGCCTGAATTAGGTACGAGTGTCTTATACAGAGCTATTACAGCCTACCTGATTTTGGGATGAGAGGGTCGGGGAGGGTAGGTTTTTCCAATTTTCGTACGTTAATGTACGAATATTTGTTATAAATAGGTACCTACCTATGAAATCTCTCCCCCATACATTCCTAAAGAGATAAGGATTTTGCTTAATGCTGTCGCCTAACGTTGGGATGTTTTGATGTGGCAGTTCGTACTCTACCTTCCGATTTGATCGTCTTATTATTTTTAATATGATATTCATATATGTATTAACGTTGTAAATTATGTTAAAATTTTGAATGTTTGCTTTCATAATATCATGAATTTCTTATGCGTGCTAATGCTTTAATTAACGTGCTTTTTCATATAACATGTCGATTGTTATTTTATTTCATTTTTCTTTAATGTAAATTTGGTGAAGTATTTCGCGTTCTTGTTACGACGAGCTTGAAGTTTTTTTTTGTTCTAAAATCATATCATTTACCTACGTTTTGCGTAATGGCCTACAATTTACCATAGAATTTTGGCCACCTACGAAAAGGGGATGACCATCGGTTCTTGGTTTTTTTGTCATTCCAAAATACGAAGTTTGGGTATACAGGAATTCAATCTTTGGATCGTATCAACACCTTGGTTTTTCATGGAGGCTGTCGTTCAATAAATATTACTTCCAAGTCGGTTGAAAATTTCACTTATGTATATTTTTTTTTTTTGTATTAATCGCTATTTCTTCTATAAAATAATTTTTTTTTTTAGCTGAGTTTTTAACAAAACGATAGCTATTACAGCCTACCTGATTTGGGAAGGGAAGGTCGGGGGAGGGTGGGGTCTTCAAATCTTTGCGTTTCAGACCATTTGTAATCATCTGGCAAATGTCCAACTTTTTGGTATATATATATATTTTTTTCCCCCACGCGTAGCGCCGGCGAGTATTCATAAAATTCGCTCAAAATTTGGTGAGAGACTCTTCTTGAAAATGCGCAAAAATAGTTTTTTTGTTTTTTCGATAAATTTCAAAATGGCGGATCACTCAAATTTTGAGGGGGCTGGAGAAGGGGCAAATAGCTCAAATTTTTCGTTTTTGATTTCATATGAAAGAGTGAGTCACGGATACTAACATATCCAAATTTCAGCTTCTAAGTGCATATTGAGAGGAGTTAGATCAAAAAACGGCTTTTTGAGGAAGTTTTGAGTCATGAAATTTCTTGAATCTTCCATATCTCCCCACCAAATCAAGTTAAAGAGGTCAAATTTTGTGTGTGAGGTTAGTTGGTGACCACAATATGACCTCTTGAATTTGGATCAAAATGGATTCAAAATGGCGGATTATCAAAATTTTGAGTAGAGCTTGAGGAGCCTCAAGTTGGTAAAAATGTAATTAATATGAATTCATATGGTTATTGGGGATAAGTTGTATACTATATCCCGAATTCACTTCCATACATGATGTTGGAGGGGGAAGGCGGGGTTACCAACCTAAAATAGTGGTGGGGGTACAGGAGGGGTCGAAAATTTTTTATTGCTGTGTCATATGATAAAATGAGCCCAAGTGACAAACGTATTTTGATTTTAGCTTCCTCAGTGATTTTGGAGGGGAGTTAGAGCAAAAAACGGCTTTTGGAGGGGAAATTGCTGCAGGAAATTTCATGAATCTTCCATATCTCATCACCAAATCGGCTTAGAATGGTCAAACTTTGTGTGTAGGATTAGTTTGTGACCAGAACATAACCACTTAAATTTGAGTCAAAATGGATCCAAAATGGCGGATTTACAAAATTTGAAGATAATTTGAGGACCCTCAAATAGTTATAATTTGAGAAATATGTGTTCACATGATTATTTCATGGCAAGAAATATTACATTTGTGCCAAATTGAACTTCTTAAGTGTTTTTGGAAAGGATAGGGTAGGGGTTTTCAGACTTGGTATTGGGTGTGGCCTGTAGTGATGAACGGTTAAGCAAGGTTATTACTAAATCAAAACAAGCCCCAGTTAAAAACTCAGCTCCAGTAATGCGGCATGGCTGCTTACGTTTTTTTTTTTCTTTACTGTGGGGAGAACATTTTATTTGGAGAGAAAGATGTAAATAAAAATCCAATTTCCGAACAAAATTAATTCAAAAATGTGTTTGAAAAACCATCACTCTACTACTATGAACATACCTAAGCACATTTTGAAGAATTTTCGAAGGCTCTAGCTCCACCTCTTACAAGTACTGTAAAATTGTCAAAATTTGTATTTTTCCAAAAAACATAAGCAGTATTATAGAATGTGAGAGTGTATAGGAAAAGTGACCTTTCTAGAAAATGAAACTTAACAGGAGAAATATTTAAAGTTAGAGTGAGTATTTAATTATTTTGTGAAATTGTTTTTTAATTTTCAAACTACTGAATTAAATGTTAAGAGAGCCGAAGGCATATTATGATGGCACGCACGTCACGCTGGAAAATTTTGTAAAGGGCTAACTTATTAACACAAAACTAAACCCTTAAAATTTTAACACCCAAGTGATGATCAAAATTAAAAATTTTGAAAATATATTTCAAAATAGAAACTCTACAGTCTACACCTAAGGAAACAGTCCCACCTTAAAGTAGATATCAAAATTCGTCAAGTTGTTTATGTTTAATAAATGGATTTTTTTTTTTTTAATGATATTGAAAAGTGAATACCTACACACATGAAGTTATTTAATTATGTTTGGAATTACATTCTTTCAATGTCTTGTGAAAATCCCATTTTTTTAGACTTTAAGGTCAATTTAAAAAAAAATAATAATAATAATAAAAATAAAAAACTGGGAAGAATTTCTGACATTGCTTGGTGACTTTTTACTAAAATTGATCAATTTCAGAATGTCAAGGGACGTTATTACAAGACTTATGGAAAAAACCTTCATATTCGTATTTATTATCATCACAAGAACGTAACAGTTGATACATTACATGATATTTATTTTTTCATAAATTTTACTATCCTCAAAAACCCACAAATTGACATATTATTACATAACTTTATCACCTCTTTGAAATTTTGACTATAGATAATAGCCACAGAAAATGTTGAATCGATACGTACAAAAAAAATGAGATTACTTCTCAGCATCGTAAAAACATACTAATCGATATAATTATTAAAACTTCTACAAATTGAATTTCTTTCATTTGGTTTAAAGAGTATAGCAAGATAAATAAAGGGTTTTGGGCCCCGGAATGGATTTTGATAAAACCTACCCCAAAAGGTCATACCAATGATGAGAAAATTAATACTCTGACAAAAATTTTGAACGCCTGGCGCAATGTGTTTTTCAAAGTTTATTTTCTAGTTTTTTGCCGATTGTAGGTAGATAAAAATTTCGTGTTTTTTAGATCGATTCTAGAGGGTAAGGGGAAGTGGGGAACCCTGAAAAATTTTGAGCCATTTTTCAACAAGTAATGGGAGTTTGAAAAATTTGAGCCGCCATTTTGTAAAAAATTTCGGAGGTACAGTCCCCATGTTTTATAAAAAAATATGTTATTCAGTCTAAATTATGCTATAAAAGTTTCAATAAGTTTAAGTTGGTGCAACGTTGTCAAAAAAATGAAAAATGACCACGCGTCGTATTTGCCGCGCATAGTTGTTAGGTATTAATGTGGAGTGAAAAAAAAAATGTTCTTCAGTTTTGATCAAATTTCAGAATTTACTTTGAGTTGAAAGTCCACCATACAAAATTTCAGAAATTTTACTTTTTATACATAATACAAATTCTATAAACCAAGAAAAAAAATTAAATGATAAAAAAGTGAATAATCTATAATTTTATGCAAAACAGCATTTTCTGTGTAATGACAACATTAATAATTAATTTTTTTGGGGTTCCAAAAGGCATCTCACTCAATTTATCAAAAAAAATTTAAGTTTAGTAATCTTATAAGATGACGAAATTAACAAAAATGTAACCAAAGTTTCATGTTTTTATGGGCGATTATCCCATTCAAAATCGAAAATTCGTACATTTATCATACTTTTTTTCGCTTCTAAATTGTAATTACATCCTACTTATCTCAAAAAATCCCAACCTTGTGGGATGCATATTTCCATGATTATCATTTAAAAAATTGAGCCCTCGCGCGGTAAAAGTGACTATCTCTATTCTGAGAAGTTTCAAGTAAATCGCGAAAAACTAATTCGGGATCATTTTATGATGTATTTTCTATCAAGTTGAAAAATAAATAGCAGTTTATAATTCCTTCATTTTTTACGCTATGCATCTTCAAACCCATCCCGAAAACTGAAAAATGAATTTTACGTCTTCTTCACATGCCTTGAATCGTTCACAAAAAGAAGTATCGTGTTTTCCTTAACACGCGGTTGGCACCACTGCGTTCAGCTGTGATCTTTCGCTTGAAAAGAACCTTTTACACGTTTAATATTTTTAAAAGGGTGTCAATCGTTAAATTTTACTTTTTTTCAAAAATAAGTTTGACATTATTTACGCTGTAGTTACCCAAGTATTCATGTAGATTTTTAATGCTTTTCGACCATATTTGAGGGAGGGGGTAAAGAGAAACGAAAATTTTTATATTTTTGCTTCCTTTCAATTTTTGAATTTTTTTCTTTTTTTTTCAATCAAGGCGTTGAAAATAACAATAATAAGAATGTATAATAAAAATTCCCAAAAGAATGGACCCAAAATAAGGCTGTAATAGCGAGTTACAAATTCGAAAATCTTCAACGTTCGTAAATGACAAGCGCGTTGTAAAACATTTTCGTTGCATTCGCGATTCGTCAGAAGCGAGTTACACGAGGTAAACATGTTCGGCCTTAAATACTCGCGTTCTTATGCTGAAACCCGTTGAAAATGGTATCAATTACCTGATGATTTTTTCTTTTTTCAGTGTGTTCCCCGTACACTTTATATCCAATTATGAATTTTAATTTAAAAAATAAAATAAAATAAAACGCACATTTGAACGGTTTTTCAAAAAATGAATTACATTTGTTTATGTCTATGTACTTTTACAGCAAGAAAAAAATGAATATTATTTTTTATAAGCAATTATGATGACTTTTAGAGCCAAAATTGGAATCTCAGTGCACGTTTTTGCTAGCGTGTATCAGCACAACAGCTGATGCTGACTTCAGAATTTTTTCATAACACGCCAGTTGTTGATTGTCATTATTACTACCCACAGATTTTAAATACTCTACTTATAAAGAAGTTTAATTACTTATGAACACGATGATTGATGATAATCAAATTTTTCCCACATTATATTTGTACATCCCCATAGAAAAAAAAAAAGAAAAACTTCAGCTGAGAAAAGCTTATAAATCTGTGTTAAAATCAATTTATAAATTTAGGGGAGACTCAGGCATATAGAATAACCTTTTTTTAGTTGGTTCTAAAATACGCTGTAATTCCAAAAAACATCTGGAAACAGCTTTATTATGAAGAAAAAGCATTTCTCTTTCAGAATATGTGAAAATTCATATAACAAGAAAAAATTCTTTTGAAGATGCAACAAAAGTTTGAAATTTGATTCTTGATTTTTGGTAGTACACAATCAGTTTATGTCAAATTGAAAAGAAAAAAAACGTAAAAAATGTCCGGTTGCAAAATGTTATCACCTTAAACCCCTACCAAATGTAAATATTGCCAACTTTTCAGAATAAATAGGCACAGCTATAATTTTGATGATTCTTTATGTTTGGCCGGTTCTCTTATTTTATGGAATTGATAATTGTTATTCAAAAGTGAAAAGAGGTGATACGAATCGAGCGAGTGAAGCGAGTGAGAAATAAAAAAATTAAACGATGTGAGCGAGCGAAAGGGCGCGAGCTTAGCAAGTGACCGACGGGGTCTGGGGGCGGAGCCATTAGCTGGCAGCGCGAAGCGATGCTAATATATATACAACAAAACGTTAGTTATTACTCGTCCTATGAACAGGCAGTCCCCTATTGGATATACAACATAATATGAAAAAAAAAACGTAAGCAGCCATGCCGCATTACTGGAGCTGAGTTTTTAACTGGGGCTTGTTTTGATTTAGTAATAACCTTGCTTAACCGTTCATCACTACAGGCCACACCCAATACCAAGTCTGAAAACCCCTACCCTATCCTTTCCAAAAACACTTAAGAAGTTCAATTTGGCACAAATGTAGTATTTCTTGCCATGAAATAATCATGCGAACACATATTTCTCAAATTATAACTATTTGAGGGTCCTCAAATTATCTTCAAATTTTGTAAATCCGCCATTTTGGATCCATTTTGACTCAAATTTAAGTGGTTATATTCTGGTCACAAACTAATCCTACACACAAAGTTTGACCATTCTAGGCCGATTTGGTGATGAGATATGGAAGATTCATGAAATTTCCTGCAGCAATTTCCCCTCCAAAAGCCGTTTTTTGCTCTAACTCCCCTCCAAAATCACTGAGGAAGCTAAAATCAAAATACGTTTGTCACTTGGGCTCATTTTATCATATGACACAGCAATAAAAAATTTTCGACCCCTCCTGTACCCCCACCACTATTTTAGGTTGGTAACCCCGCCTTCCCCCTCCAACATCATGTATGGAAGTGAATTCGGGATATAGTATACAACTTATCCCCAATAACCATATGAATTCATATTAATTACATTTTTACCAACTTGAGGCTCCTCAAGCTCTACTCAAAATTTTGATAATCCGCCATTTTGAATCCATTTTGATCCAAATTCAAGAGGTCATATTGTGGTCACCAACTAACCTCACACACAAAATTTGACCTCTTTAACTTGATTTGGTGGGGAGATATGGAAGATTCAAGAAATTTCATGACTCAAAACTTCCTCAAAAAGCCGTTTTTTGATCTAACTCCTCTCAATATGCACTCAAGAAGCTGAAATTTGGATATGTTAGTATCCGTGACTCACTCTTTCATATGAAATCAAAAACGAAAAATTTGAGCTATTTGCCCCTTCTCCAGCCCCCTCAAAATTTGAGTGATCCGCCATTTTGAAATTTATCGAAAAAACAAAAAAACTATTTTTGCGCATTTTCAAGAAGAGTCTCTCACCAAATTTTGAGCGAATTTTATGAATACTCGCCGGCGCTACGCGTGGGGAAAAAAATATATATATACCAAAAAGTTGGACATTTGCCAGATGATTACAAATGGTCTGAAACGCAAAGATTTGAAGACCCCACCCTCCCCCGACCTTCCCTTCCCAAATCAGGTAGGCTGTAATAGCTATCGTTTTGTTAAAAACTCAGCTAAAAAGAATGGACTCAAAATAAGATTGTAATTGCGAGTTACAAATTCGAAAATCTTCAACGTTCGTAAATGACAAGCGCGTTGTAAAACATGTTCGTTGCTGAAACATCAATATTTAACTTGAAAAAAATACCGTTATCTGCATTGCCGGTTCATCGACTTCAAAATTTCAGAAGTCCGAGGAAACGGCAAAATAGATAACAGTACCATCGTACGACACAAAACCTAACGGTTAAATCGTACGATGGAAAATCGCACGTTTGCTAGCTAAGCCAGCAATTCTGATGGCCCGGCTAGGAAATGTACGAAAAACGAAAGGTGGCGGTCAGTCCGAGTGAAACCACCAACCTTACAACTTATAGCAATCGTCCTCGCGGCTAAATATATCTGTCATACATGTTTCGTTTTAATAACGTTTTGAGATGTTTCAATAATACACGTTTTATCGATTAAAATAGCATTCGTTTATTTTCGCGAAGAGACGAATACTTGTTAAACGTAAACGCAAAAGGACTAAACCTCGGAGGTACGGAGTGAACGTTACAGTTGCATTCGCGTTCGCCAGGCGCGAGTTACACGAGGTAAACATGTTCGGCCTTAAATACTCGCTTTGATTTATGCTTAAACCCGTTAAAAAAAAGGTATAAATTACTCGATGATTTTTTTTTATTGTGTTCCTTATGCACTTTATATTCCAATTATAAATTTTAATTTTTAAAAAAATTGAAATAAAACGCGCATTTGTTGTTTTTCAAAAAATGAATTACACATTTGCGTACGTGCGTACTTTTACAACAGGAAAAAAATGAACATTATTTTTCATATGAGCAATTATGATGAGTTTTAGAGCCAAAATTGGAACCTCAGTACACGTTTTTGTAAGCGTGGATTAGCACAACGGCTGATGACATCAGAATTTTTTCATAACACGCCAGTTGTTGATTGTCATTGTTACTACCCAAAGATTTTGTTTTTAAATTTGATTTAAGGGTACATTTCACATACGTGATTCTTTTTTGTAGTATAACTAAACTTTGCAGGCACTGTATGTTATCTACATGGGAACCAAAATTGATAACGCCAAAAAGTGACATTTTTGAAACTGAAGTTCTTCGTGAGTTACTTATGAAAACTTTTGAAATTGGAAAATGAAGATAAGGCTCTTCTCTTTAATTTGTTCAGAACGAATAATTCATATTCCAATTTATAAGGTTATATTAAGCTGTGAAATATGGCCTCCTCGAAACCCAGTTTATTTTTTCGTTTTTCTCGACAAATAATTAATTAATCAAAAAATTCTTCTGTGAAGTTTCTCAAATTCTTAGTATAGATGTATATTTCAAATTTCAAATGAAACAGATAAGTCGTATTTGAGAATCAAGGAGGTACGAAAATGATCATTTAGCAGGCAAACCAGTATGCAATCGTGTATGTAGAATAGAGCCTTAAATACTCTACTTATGAAGAAGTTTAATTACTTATGAACATGATGATTGATGATAAACAAATTTTTTTTCACATCATTTCTGTACATCCCCATGGAAAAAAAGAAATAATTCGGCTGTGAAAGGCTTATAAATCTGTGTTAAAATCAATTTATAAATTTAGGGAAGACTCGGGCATATAGAACCACTTTTTTTAGTTTGCTCTAAAATACGCTGCAATTCCAAAAAACATCTGGGAACAGCTTTATTATGAAGAAAAAACATTTCTTCTTCAGAATATGTGAAAACTTTTTTTGAAAAGCCACTTTGAGATACTCAACTTTGAAGTTTGCCAAAACACTATTTTTTCCATCCCCAAAGTGCTGGGGCAAAAAGAACCACAGTAATAAATAACTGAAATAGAATCTTTATGATTACAAAGCGATTATAAAATTACTAAATTGGTAAAAAAATATATTTTTACGAGTGAAACCAGCATCTACCCAAAAATTGCACTCATAAAATGGATATTGTCATAACCCTCAACTGGTGCACTCTTTATACGCTCATTCAGAGCACATATTACATTGGAGCCATTCTAACATTCACCAACTTCAAATTTAGGTTATACATATGACGCATCATAAATTTATCGCGGTATTTTGGTATTTAGGTAGTCTTTTTGGCCTTCTATAACTATTACCAACTCATTTAACATTGTGGTTCTTTATGCCCGGATTTGACTTTTTCGATAAATATGGATAAAAGTGTAACTTGAATTAAAAAATTTATAAATTTCTTATGCAGGAATGGAAAATACAGGAAGTGGACTGCATTACGCAACAATGTTCTAAGTGAAATGAGGCGCCATAGACTTGTTGATCGATCTTATTTTTGTTTTTAATGAGAAAAACTGGTAATGAATAAAATCATTCATGATATTTAAATAATTTCAAAGACAAACAAGCAAAATTTGTTCAGTTTGATTGACTGGCTTTGTTATAATTTACATTACATCAGAAACTTGATGTAGTTGAAGTTTATGGCGCCTCATTTCACTTAGAACATTGTTGCGTAATGCAGTCCAATTTATCTTCATGCAGCAAGAAAAAATTCTTTTGAAGATGCAATAAAAGTGAAATCATTTTGTTTTGAAATTTCTCAATTCTCGATTTTTGGTAGTACAAAATCAGTTTATGTCAAATTGAAAAAAAGAAAAAGAAAAAAGAAAAAATGTCCAGTTGCAAAATGTTACCACCTTAAACCTCTACCAAATGCATATATTGCATACTTTTCAGAATAAATAGCACAGCAATAATTTTGATAATTTTTTATGCCTGGCCGATTCTATATGCCCGCGTCTTCACTACACTGAAAGAAAAAATGGATATTTCTCTACTTTGAAACAAAAAATGCTTACTTTATGGAATTAATAGTCGTTATTCAAAAGTGAAAAGAGTTGATACGAATCGAGCGAGCGAAGCGAGTGAGAAATAAAAAAAGAAACGATGTGAGTGAGCGCAGCGAGCCACCAATGGGGGCCTGGGGGCGGAGCCACCAGCTTGCAGCGCGAAGCGCTGCTAGTATATATATATACGGTGGACATCTGGCAAATTATTAAAATGGTCTGAAACGCAAAGATTTGAAGTCCCCACCCTCCCCCAACCATCCATTCTCAAATCAGGTAAGTCTGGTAAGCTGTAATAGCTGGTGTTTTCAAGTTAAAAACTCAGCTAATTACGTAAAACATTCTTCATTAATCAACAGTAAGAAGAATGAAAAACAAAAAATATTCAGAGAAATTTATTATAAAAAAACACAAAACTAGAAGATGCCGACTAGTGCGGCGAAACGTCGTGTTTATAATCGCGCAAATAATTTTATTTTTTAAAACGAGTTTTGTGTTTTTTTTTTATAATAAATTTCTCTAATTAAATTTTGCTAGTTCGTAGGTATTCAGTTGTTTTTTCATTAATAAATATTAAATTCCAATTTCTTATCATGTTATCAGATATCACAGCCACATTACATCATTTTTACCAACCCATAATATGCGAAAATCTAGCAGGGAATTTAGCACTCAAAGGGTACCCGAATTGTACAGACATCCATTACGTTACTGAGGTTATTATTCACATGTATACTGATAAAAAATCACTTTAGACTTACTAATTTTTGGCGTAAGGCTTTTATTTCCGGGACAAGATATTGCCCTGCTTCTGCGACACCGAAACGGTAACTGTATTCTGGATACTTGGCCTTCAGACTATCCAGTAATGCATGAATCTAAAAGACAAAATTATATCATTTCATCTTAATGAGTTTTACAATGTAACTTTTGTATGGAGTAATAGGCAGGGATGGACCAAGTGGGGGGTGTGCGGGGTGATCACCCTCCCAGAGGTTTTGCACAATCGGCAAAAGTCGGCAAATCGACATTGTTGAGAAATAGTGGTGGAAACTATCGATAGTTTTTTGCTATCGATAGTATCGTTGATGAAAAATATCACCATCTATAATATCGATAGTATGATAAATCGCTATCGATAGTTCCAAAATTGAAAAAATTACTATTATGAAAAATAAATAAATAAAAAACTTTATGCACGATTATTATTTTTTACAAGTTTTTACATGCAGAAAATTTTTAAAAGAGCATAAATGGGTAATTCTCTGAAAATGTCCATATTTCGATGTCTTTATTTTTCTGAAAAAAAAAGTTGATATTGGGAATTTTTTTGATTGGGATAGTGAGTATATGTGTCCTTGATGTCATTTATGCCATTCGGCTCAAGTCATGTCCCCCTGGGGGGTAGGGGGACTTTTTGAAATTTTATTACCCAAAACCTAAGAACTTCTTAGGCCGTGGCTGTTGATTCTCGATTTTGTGGCTTATTGTAACTCAGCCGTAAGACGTCCTAGGAACTTGAAACAAAAGGGATATCGAAGATTAGTAAGTACATATAATATTCACCTATTCAATATTCTCTTAAACTGACTGTTAGGAGCTCCTTAGTAAATTTTTGGCGAATTCTCTCAGGTCGTGGCTGGTTGGTTTTAATCTTGAGCCGTGGCGAAGTGTCTTTTTATGACCATGGCCTAAGAACTAGTGTCTTTTTTCGAGAGACAGCCATTAACACCTAAATTAATAACATCTTTGTTAGTGTATCCCCATTAAAATTGATTTAGAATGGCAAAAAGACACTAATTCCTAGGCCGTGGTCGTAAAAAAAAACACTTCGCCACGGCCTAAGATGAAAACCAACCAGCCACGGCCTAAGAGAATTCGCCAAAAATTTATTAAGGAGCTTCTAACAGTTAATTTAAGAGAATATTGAATAGGTGAATATTATATGTACTTACTAATCTTCGATATCCCTTTTGTTCCAGGTTCCTAGGACATTTGATGGCTGAGTTAGAATAAGCCACGGCCTAATACCACAAAAACCGGGAATCAACAATTTTTACGAATTTTGCTTTCCGACTGTGATAAATAAATGACATTTCACATTTCGAATGCTGGCAGTGTATTCTCATGATGTCAAGGAAGCATTGTAACCGCAAAGAAAAACGAATTATAAAATCATTGCCGCAGGAGAAGCAAACAAAAAACGCCACGGCCTAGGAGTGTATAAACCATTTACAGGTCTTTGAACCTTCCTGGAGGTCAAGCAGGGAAACTTTGGACATCATTTTGAGCGTTAACATACACACTCAACTATCCTGAGCAACTTTGCTAAGTTTTTCCTCAAAAAAATATTAATTTAATATCATTTATGTGACATTGAAAATTCAAAACGTGACCATTTACATGCCACGGCCTAAGAACTTTTGACCTTTGGGTTGAAAAAAACCCCATTTAGGGGGGTGGAGGACAATTTCAATCGATGGGAAAGTTAGAGGAGATACTCATATAAATATAGAAAAAAAAAAAATTCAATTGTAGCGTAATTCTTCAAAAAAAACATCGATTACAGAAATATGGACATTTTCAGAGAATTACCCAAATAAAGATTTAAAGAAGTAAAAAGGGTCATTATTTACTTTTCGCCAGTATCTTTTTCATTTTTGATGTTTCATTTCATTTTTCAGCCTGGTAAGCATGAACTAAGCCGTTTACTGAGACTATCGAAACTATCGAAGAAAATACAAAAATAGTATCGATAGTATCGATAGCCAAACGATAGTTTTACTATCGATATTTTTCGATAGTTTTTTCAAAAGCTATCGATACTATCGATAGTGCTATTGATAGTTTCCACCACTAGTGAGAAAAATTCAACAATTCCTGTTTCACTTGTCTCAGTAACAGCGAAAATTTAACAATAAATAAATAAATCAAACAAAAAAACATATGTATTTGCGCATTGTTTTGCTCACTCTGCTCGAAGCTTTTTTATTCCCGAATTTCGGCTACACTAGGAGTGGTAATGTCGCCATCTGAGAAGGAGATAATGAATATCGGAAATGAACGAGATTAATGAAAACTGATGTTCCATTAAAATTAATATTGTTTTAGTTCAATTTCTGTTGATATTATATGGTTTAAATTTATCTCAAAATAATGCTAGAGAATTGGAAACTGGAGAAGTACTCAGTCCCTTGAGTGATAACAACTTTTTTCATTCTCAACAAAAAAATATCCTACTTAACATTTTTGGATTTATTATTTTTTTTATTGATTTTTTTTTTTTAATTATAACTTATGGTTTTTTCATAATTTTTTATTTTTTTTATTGTTGTGTTTTAAATTGTTGAATATTTTATCGCCTTGGTTTCATTCTTCCTTTACTTATTCGAATCTGGGTTTTCTCTAGCTTTTTAGTTTTTAGGTTTTCATTTTTTTTTTTTCGTTGTACCAGGTGACTACTTGATTCGAGCACCCATAGAGACAAAATTAGCTAAAGGTGAAACAATTCAATACATTTATGTGTATTTTTGACAATAAAAGTATAATTTAAAATTTTGCATTTTATTTTACGATAGAGGCTTTTAAGCATTAAATAAATTTTATTTATGCCATTTATTCTTGCTAATATCATTCAAATATATAATTTATTTCTATGAGGGTAAGTTTTTGCGCTTGGGGTGCTCCAATCAAATAATCATCCGGTATTTTAGCAATTATCTTCAGTTTGAAATATTACTCCATTTTTGTACATTTGTTTTCATTTTATAATTTTTTCTTTTTTTCATGATATCTTTCATTGTTGCATTTTTTAGTTTTCGAATTTTCATTTTTAACAATATTATTGTTTAGTTTTTAACTTCCCAACTTATTTGCTTTCTAATTTTTGGATTTTTTTTATTTATAAAAATGTTTCTATTTTATTACGTTGTTTTGTAATATGGACTTTTTTTAAATTTATCTATTTTCTCATCAATGTTTTCTTTAATTCTTGAATTTCCTTTCGTTTTTTTTTTAATTTGAAAAAAATCAATTTTTAGATATTCTTTATATTTTTAGTTTTGCATTTAAAAAACATTTTTGTTCTTTTCTGATTTTTGTATTATCTTCAGAAATTACTTCGTGACTTTAAAGGGTGTAATGTGTGTAGCAGTTTGAAGCCATATCATCGCAAATAAATGATTTATAATTTATAATAATTTTAAAAATTCAACATTCGTTTTTATTCACCAAAATTCAAAATGATGCAGAAATATCCCTTTTTACATTATCAAAATAATTAAACTTGTACAGTGTATCACCTCCTCAGGCAGTTTGAAAAACGACTGCAGATGTTGGCTTCTTTGATTTTTTTAATTGCTTCTTTTTGTTCTTTGAGTTCGTAGGTAAATATAAATGTGATATTGCTCGTATATAAAATTACAAATTAATCAATCGTAGTCGGAAAATTGAAAATACCAGTCGGCATTTTTAGATTTTCAGAGTGCCAAGACTCGGCCCGTCTCTGACAATAGGTACCACAGAAAAGGAGCAATATCTAGATATATTATGACACTTTAAGAATTCTTGTGACGTAAATTTACATTATAGTCTAGAAATATTATACTTACATCAGCAACGGAATCTGGTTGGTGGTGATCTGAGAACTTACACCAGTATTAGGATTCGGTGTAATAGTAGAATCTAATTGAAAAAGAAGTTGAAAAGTAAGTATAAAGTCCAGAATAAAATTTCTACATCGGTGTTGAAAACAAAAAGAAAACTCTACGTTAAGTTTTATAAGAGAAATTTACCTAACAGGGAAGAAAGTACTACAGAAAGGTATCATATATATAAAGCTGCAAGGTAAAAAGTCTGAATTAAATCGGAAAAAGTCGGAAAAAACTCCCGAGATTTTTCTATTGCACCTAGAAAGCTAATTTTTTTTTTTAATCGAAAGCTCATAAAGTGTACTAGTGTGTGCGTTTAGCGGTGACGAGGTGACGCGTTTCAACTGCACCAAAAATCAGTGTTGCCGCCGTCTACCAAAAATCATAATTTCTTAGCTGATTGCAAATTTTTTCGACTTGGTTTTTTTTTTATTTCTACTCTAGGACTCAAACTTTTTGAGATATTATATTATGGTTCAAAGTTTCGAAAGTCGAAACGCGTGCTTTTTTTTACAATGAAA